>PVHY01022521.1:7396-22499 GCA_004024945.1 Uropsilus gracilis
AAAAAA
The DNA here is from genome assembly GCA_004024945.1 of Uropsilus gracilis. Classification (NCBI taxonomy): domain Eukaryota; kingdom Metazoa; phylum Chordata; class Mammalia; order Eulipotyphla; family Talpidae; genus Uropsilus; species Uropsilus gracilis. The sequence continues at coordinate 7,403 of PVHY01022521.1, forward strand.
AAAAAAAAAAAAGAGAAGTGATATAGCTGGGGTATGGGTTCTAGGTCAGGGCCCATTTACCTTTCCCCTACGTGACCTTCTCAGTTCCTGAAAATATGAACATCTTTTCTTAAATCTCATCTTTTTTAGGGTTTTAACTTTATTAATCTGTGAAAAAGGCACTATAATGCAGGAAGAATTTCTTTGAAACTTTTTATACTTGTAAGTAAAGGAACTGTTGTGTGATAGTTTTAGTGGGTAAATGTAATTGAAAGGTCTCTGTGTATCAGCTGTGTAAGAAGTAGAAGACATTGCCATTTGTCCACAGGATGGAAAGTTCACAGCATCTCTCCATACCTTCCCTTTTACTTCATCTTCAAGAGGATGAAATACTGTGGTTGGTGTAGTTTAAGAATCTTCTATGAACCACTGGTGGAGGTAGGACTTAGTTAGCTCCACATAAAGATTTATGTGGAAGAGGAAAGCTGGAGTTAAGATAACCTGGGCTACTCCCTTTATTTTTTTTGGGGGGATTAGGTCCCCCTACACTTAATAAGATATGTCCGTAAACTAGTCCTTTGGAAGGAACTCCATATCCACTTTCTTTCACCAAACACACAACCAAATATAAATAAGAAAACAAACCAAAATAAAATCCAGAAAGCTCTCCTAGTATCACTGAGACCACCCTCTTCTGGCAACTTTCCTTGTCCTTCCCTCTAACAGGTATTTCAGTTCTTTCTCATATTGGAATGGTCAAGTATGAGGATAGGTTTGGGCTTGAGAAATTGGTGGAAGGGGCCTTTAATCTTCTTTGGGCTTAAACTAAGTTATAACAGAGTCCGTCCAGCTGGAGCTCAGCTCTGTACTTCTTTCTCTGTAGCTAGGGAAAATCTCTGGGTAGTAATAAAGTATTATTTTACCATGCTTTGTTTTCTGTACATATATAGCTTTCTTAGGGACATCATGGGGAGACTTGTTTCCTGGCCAAATACCATCTTAATCACCTCTATTATTACAAAGTTTATTTCCCTTGTAGAATTGAAACCTAAGTGCAGGTTCAGGTAATATACATGATGAGAGAATTACATTATGAGGTAAATATCCTTTAGCATCTTCTTAAGGACAAGGATTGTTTTCTCCCTTGTTCTTTACTAAGTTCTAGGTTTGCATAAAAGTGGTGTTTTGGTTTGAGGCAAACCTCCTCATGGGTTAGTAATAAATTAGACCACCACCTGTAAGACTTCTGGGAACCAACTCTTTTGTTCAACCAGAAATTCTACTCTTTAGAAAGATGAGCTACTAATATTTATTGAGCACCTGCTTTTGGACCAGAGCTATGAAACATAATAAACATATTAAATTGTTTTGAATAGCTTCACATTTGACTCATAACAATACTCTGATGTATATATCACTAGTTCAATTTTTGAGATAATAAAACTAAGGGTCAGAGAAGACTAAAAATCAGATAGGAAAAATTAGTGCTGAGATTTGCAGCAGTTATAACTGGGCCACCATATTTGTTCTGCCTCTCTATTTGAGATTTCTTTGGTTCTTCCAAATATTAATCTTTAGGAATCCATCTTCAAATTGCAGCCTTAATAGTTTCTCTTTTGGATTAAATTAGAGGAATTTTCAATGAAAAGATAGAAAAAATAAAGGAGAGAATGAGAAAGACCAATGCTGATCTTATACTCTTAACTCAGAGTTCTGTTCAATCCAAGAAAGCTTTGATTCAATCTGAAGATTACACAACCGATTCTGGCAATCTTTAAACAAATGTTTCAGAATGTGGTGTTCACTAAACGATGAGTAGAAGTGTTAGTGGGTGGAATGAGGGACCTTCTGGAACTCCCAAACCTGCCTACTCCAAATTGGTTTTGTCCTCTGCTTCATCAAGACAAAACTAGTGCGAAGATCATCAATAGAAAAGAACGTTAATATAATTAGTGTACAATAGAGAGAATAGAACGAATGCATTTAGAATAGTTTTTAACTAAGCACCTAAAGTTACACATTCCCTTGTAGCTAAATGCCCAGGTAAACAGTGTTAGCCCAAAGCAGGACCCCCCAAATTTGCCACAAGTCTAAGGCATCTTCTAGGAGGGACACGTAGGAAAGGGACATCCAGGTAAGTCTGGAAGGAAAAGAGCAAAATAAAAATATGAGTCAAGATAAAGCCTGCCTTGTCAGCCTCCCCATGCATGTGTCTCTCAACTCTGTTTTTCAAGTGTTTCCTTCCATGTCTACCAACCCAAGGCTGAGAAACAAGTGTGACTTCTTCACATGGCTCTCTGCTCCTTTTGGTTGGGCATAGAAGCCTGGACTGCCCACCCATGAATTGGGAAAGGGCAGGGTTAGAATGGTTCTGGGTGACTAGGGAACTCACCACCTTCGGCCACTTTGGCCACCTCTGACTGGAGTTCACAAAAATCTAAGCAACTGTTTCCCAATGCTTCCCACTCCTGACTTACTTGGGTTCTGAGTTGCCTTCACTTATCGGTCTTGACCTGAGGCTATGTACTCAAGGGGCAATTTGCCTAGCTTTCTTGATCCCCACCAGAAAATTGCTTTTGAAGTAGTTTGGAAAGCTCCAAAGGAGATGGCGCTTCATGGTATTGCTATTGTTGCCAAAGAGGAAAGATTCTGCTTTCCATCAGCTGTGTACTCAGCCCCTCTGCAGCTTTCTAGCACCTACTGCTAACATTGGTTATGTTGCCACAGCTGAAAATCAGGAGAGGGTCTTCTTTCCTCAATTCCACTGCTGGGAACAGGCTTGTGGAAGTTTCCATCTGAGTGCAGGTAAGCTGGAATCTGCGGCAATTCTTTTAACAGGAGGCTGGACATTCTTTATAGTTTCCCCAGACACGGGAATTGGCAGGGCTTGAAAAAGAATCACTGGCAGGAAGTTCATTTTCTTTATTGCTACCTCCCCAGCCATAAAACTAAAAGCTTTTTACCTAAATCATGTTTGCTATCTCCTGGGAGTGGGAGATCATTTCCTTCAGAGTTTTTCCAATTGGCATTTAGTCCTAGGGATTCCATAATTTTAGTCATCTATTTGAATTGGAAGAGCTTTCCTAATTGTTGTTTCTCACGCCTCCCCCAGGTTTCTGATTCTGTGTCATCTGTGCTGACACTCTTTCTCCAACCCCAATGTCATGTTCCGGAGAAGTGAGAATCACTGTGAACTCTCTTTATTGAATTAGAACTCATTCTCCTGTTGTGGTAGCTTTTATTTTGTCTCTTCAATATGAACTTCCTCTGAGTTTCCTCAAACAATTTACCTCTTGTAAATAAGCAGAGGAGTGGAATCTCTCTTTATGTCTGGTGATCTCTGCAAACAAAACATGGAGGGGTGAGCCCTTAATTTGCATTTTGCTTAATGAAGAAGCATCTTACTAAAGATTTTGATTTTCAGAATTTAAAAATACGGGATCTGACATATGGAATTTCACACCTATATTCATGGTGTGAAATTATGTCAGAACTTTGTGATCTAAAACCTATAGTGACAAACCTTTGGTGTGACATCAAACAAACCACTTTTTCTGCCTCTTCTTTCATCATTGGTAAAATATAGATAACTTTGTCCCACTTGATTCACAGGGGAACTGTTTTATATAATGTCTCTCTTCTTTCTGATAAGGGTGATGTGGTGAAATTGGAGGTCTGTGGCTCCACCTTTGTAATACTGCGTTAGGATTGTGCCATTGTGCCCTGGTGGGCAAAGAAGGGAAGCTGAAGTTTCTCAAGAGAAGGACAAAAAGAGGGGATTTAGGGAATTGTGTGGCTGGAGAGGAGAGGCAGAAAGCTGGAGAGAGGAAAAAGTGGCAGAGCAGCAAGGAGACTGGGGGCTCCCATGGCTGCAGCTGCAATGTGCAGCAGTGGGCGGGGGGGTGGGGGGATGGGGGGGTGCAGGAGAAGAAAGTCACACTGTGTGGCTTCCATTCCCAGCCTGGGTGGGCGAGGAGCCTGATGAAGCATGCTGGAGAAACTTGTGACCTGTGTAAGCTGATTTGGAAATTCAGTACTTGGAAATTTGCTTTAACTTAGAAACTGTAAAGCTTGAGAAACTGTAAAGCTTGAGCTTAGAAACTGTAAAGCTTAGAAACTGTAAAGCTTGAGACAAACTTGTAAAGCTTGTCTTCTGGAGACCTGAAGACAACTTGAAGTGCTGCCGTTCTCATTGTGAGATGTCTGAAGTGGTTGCTGCTGCTGTTCTGAGTGAGTCTTGGTAATTTGGGCTTCAGGGTTAAAGCAGGAAGAATACTGGAGCTGTGCATTTTGGAGGCAGATCAAGGATGTCAACTTTCTTTCTCTTTCTTTCTTTCTTTTTTTTTTTTTTTTGAGACTAAGTCTTGCTATGTTGCCTGGGGTAGTTCCCATCCCACAGACTCAAGCAGTCTCCAGCCTCAGCCTCCCAGGTAGCTGGGATTACAGGCACGCACCACCACACCCAGCTAATTTTTTTTTGAGACTAGGTTTCACTGGGTTGCCTGGGGTAGTCTCCAACTGGTGGACTCAAGCAATTCTTAGCTTTGGCCTCCCTCCCTAGGATGGGATTAAAGATGTGCGCAACTATGCCCGGCTTGCCATCTTTATTTCCTCATTTGATATGACTCTCCTGCTGCTGAATTGAGGGTGGGACAGACACTATTTTCTTTTCTATGAAAGCGGCTGAAAGACCCATGTGCAGCTTTTTGGACTTAAGAGACTAAACTGTGACAAGATAACCAAAGGAGTTCCTTGTACCCTCAGTGACTTTTGCCTATTTTCACTTTTTAGAAACTTTTTTTTCCCTCCTTTTAAGATAGTGTGATCTTGCTACTTTATTCATGGGCTGGGGAAAAAACTGATGAGTGGCTGGATTTACAGGGCCAGCTGTTCCCACTTGTAAGTTTAGTTAAATTTTATGTTTTGTTTGTTTTAGTACCTGATTTCATTTCTTCACGGCCTGATTTTCCTCACGAATATGCCATGTTCATGGTCTCTGTATTCTCGTTTCCCCTTTACTCTTTATCCAGACAAATTGGGTTTCATTTTCACAAGTCCATTAAGCTACTTTTGCTAAGGGCACCATATTAATTTCCTAGGCATTAGTATAGTAAAATACCATAGATTGGATGACTTAAGTCTAGAATTTATTTATTTCCAATAAATAAATTTTTTTTTTACAATTCTGGAAGCTTAAAGTCAAAGATTAAGGTGTTTGCATGTGTGGCTTCTCTTGGGGTTTCTCTCCTTGGCTTGCTAGGACTACTTTCATGCTGTGTACTCACCTGATATTCTCTCCTGTATCCTTATTACCTCTTTTGATAACATTCTGTCACTTTGATTAGTACTAACTACATGACCTTATAACAGGGTGACCCAGAGGAAAAGGGAGGTTCCAGGTTTCCTGCCTCACCCTAAGGAAAGGTAGAGCTGGGTAGAGAGGTGAAGCTAGAAAAGACTGTAGGAAAACTAGGAAGAGGAAAAATTCAAGAAGGGAGAAAGAAAAATCCTGGAGGCACGTGGAGCAGAGAGCCACCTGAAGAAACTTTGGATTTGTAACCTGGACTTGGGTGACATGGAAGGAGACACTTGAAAGAGAATGAGACATAGTTGAGTGACATGGGGAGGCTGACAATGGCTGCTTTTATTTTGATTTAGGTTCTGCTCTTTCCCTTCCAGATTTACCTGGCCTTGATGTCCCTTTCTTATGGATCCCTACTGTTACCAGGGTAGGGGACTACCCTCTTTTTTTATATTAATTTTTGTCAATGTGAGTTCTCCCACCTGCATGCAAGCAGTTGCCCAGAGATCAAACAGCATTAAAGGTAAACATACAGGTTTATTTACAGTAAGGGGAAAAACAAAGAGTCTAATAGTCTACACCTGCACAAGTACCCCAAACAGAAAGGAACCCCACTTCTGCTTCTCAGGGAGCTGGGTGGGGTTTACCTCAGTCCGAAATCGCCAAGTTATATCCTTGTCCTTTTGTCCTCCATCACTCCCAAAATGAGGTTCGGCTCTGGTCTCTCCGGTTACACAGTGGCTCAGTGTTGCCTCTCCACATTCACACAGCTCCTGATCCTTTAAGCTAATGCTGGGAACCCAAACCTCCAAGTTCTCTGAACTTGCCTCCTCTCTCTCCTTCCCAAAAGTTCTGTCTCAGTTTCTGCTCTTTTCCTTTTTATCCAATCCCCCCCACTCCAAACCAGAAATCCAGTTTCCCTCTGCACACCTTCTTGGGGCTACATTTCCTCTTCTCCACCTGGGGTTTGCAACAAAGTAAAAGTGCCCTTCCTATTTAGGCCCCTTTTATCTCTGTAGCTCTGTGTTTTTCAGACACAGCTAATACCATCAGTGCCTAAATTTTAATACTGCCCATATTGGGGTCCTGGCTTCACTACCAGAAGATGCCTTAGACTTGTGGCAAGTTTTTAGGTGTTCGTTGCCCTGATTTGGGTCAACCCTATTGATCTAGGCATTTATCTGAGAGGGGTTGGATAACTTTGGGTGTTTAATTGGAAACTATTTTGACTATGTATTTTCTCTTTATTGCATATTAATTGTTGCATACTGTTTATTGAAGGTCTTAACACTAGAGTATATTTTATTTTGATGTGGTAGATGGCAGAACCTATTTATAGCATGCAGGTTTGGGGTCATTGGGTGCTCCTCATTCTGCTCACTAACAACTTCATTTAACCATAATTATCTCATTAAAGATGCTATTTCCAAAAACCAACACATTCTGAGATGCTGGGGATAGGATTTCAACAGAGGGATTTGGAAGATGGCACAACTCACCCCCACCAGTCACATCCTTTGAAGTCCACTGGGATCTCTGAAGCATTTAGTAGACACCTTTCTCTTTATAGAAACTCTCTTTGTCCTTGGAGAAAGTCCTTGGACAACTTTCTACTTTTTTCTCTGATTAAACTCAGATTCCTCTCCACTCTCACCTTCCCCACCTTCACTTCCCACCATGTTCTCCTTCTTTGCCCCCAAACTCTAAGTTTGAAATTCCTCAGGGCTTAGTTCCAGATATTTTATTCACGCAACATGGACGCTCAGATTTTATTAACTTTCATGTTTGTTTGTTTTTTTTTTCAGACTAGGTCTTGCTATTTCTGCCGTGGAACCACAGGCTCCCATTGCCTGTGGTACCACAGACTCAAGCAATCCCCAGCCTCAACTTCCCAGGTAGCTGTGATTACAGGCGCGCGCCACCATGCCCAGCCATTTTTTTTGGGACTTGGTCTTGCTGTGTTGCTCCGAGCGAGACTTGAACCGCGATCCCTAGCCCCAGCCGCTTCATAGGCTGAAGCTTACAGGCACGAGTCACTGTGCCCGGCTAGATTTTATTAACTCTCATGGTATTAAATGTTTTTACGCTTATGTCTCTCAAATATGAATCTGTACTACAGAACTTCTTACTTAGTGCTAACTTGTTAAGTCTAAGTACTTTCTTGAAGTTTTCACAGGCATCCCTAAAATCAGAACTGAAAACATTTGACTTCTGCCCCCTTATCCATGCCTCTTTCTAAATCTATTCTTTGTTTCCTATTGATTTATTTCCTCTCCAAATTTCTCAGTCTTCCAAAAATCACCTCCATTCATCTTCTCACCTTCATCATCTTCTGCTAATAAAGAAGTATAAACCTTCATGCTTTCTTCACGCCGCCTCCATACCATAACCATTTCAAGTCCTGTTATTTTATCTCAGAAACATGTCTTAACATAATCTACCATCCTCAACATAATTTACCACTGTTTAGATATAATTATGAATTCTTCTTTGCAGTTTTGCAGGCCTCAAACACATTCTCTAGAGAAAATCTCAGAGAAAAATTTTTTTTAATTTTAAATTTTAAATTTTTTAAATCACAAACTCATTAGTGGTTTTTGGGATATCTCCCCCACCATCAATTTTTTTTCAATATTTTCATTTAGATTATGTCTCTTTGTTAAAATCTTTAATGGTTCCCTACTCACAAGGTAATTCCAAACAACTGTAAATTCAGGATGCAGGGACTGGATTTACCTTACTTATTTCTATTTATCCAGATCCTCACTCTGTGTCTTTTACCTAGTAGGCATTTGCACATTGACCTAGCTCTTGCCTTCCTTTTTTTAGCCTCACTTCTCATGCCAATACTCATCTGTCTCAATCATATTGATCTTTTCTCAGATCCTTGAGCTGGCCTAATGTGGGTTTCCTGGACCATGATGCACTCACTCTTTCTGTGCTGGTATATCCCCATATGTACTTTTGCCTAAGTGTTAAGGCCAGCATCTTGGGCACCAGTGGGAGCTTGCCAGAACTCAGACTCCACCCTAGATCTAATAAGCCAGAATTTGCACTGTAACTAAACTCTTGGGTGATTTATGTGCACATTCAAGTTTGAAAATTGCTCTAGAGCACAACTAAGTGTCAGTTCTTTAGAGACACCTGACCTAGTTAATTGGGATGACATTAGGTTACCAATGAATTACCTCCCAGTACTTACAGTAAATACCCAGAAGGGAAAGGAAATGAAGCACAGGAAAGAGAAAGGGGAAGTGAAGCTTATCAATCAGAAGTTTTAGAAGTTTCCCTAAGGTTGACACTTTCAAAAATTTTGAGTATTATAGAGAGGAGTATGTGAAATCTGTGTATAGTTTGATTTGAGTCAATTGAAAATTTAAAGAAGTTTTGTTTGCTTTAACACATTTTGAACTCTTTGTTTTGATTGGCTACATTATAACACTTTAGGATAAATGTGTGGCAGTGAGCTGTAACACATTTGGGTTTTCCAATAGTTCATCGATCTGTGGTTGTAGAGTGCATTGTGGAAAGTCCAACTAAAACATCTATTCATTAATATAGTTTGACTCCAACTTAGTTGCAAGTCAATTGTTCACTGTTGCAAACATTTTAGATATTGCATAGTGGCCTCATTGGTTTGTAGTTCTGGGGGCCCTCAATTCTGTCAGAGACTAGTAATAACATTATAGCAGATCTCCAGTATTTTACAAAGAAAAAGCAATGCCTGTTCAATCAACAAACTGGTTTATGGCTGTGAGATAGAAGAAAACACACTAATTGAAAGTAACTCCTTCATTACTTATTTCAGAAAACATTTCTAAGGTGTCATATCTGTATGCTTTATTTATAAAATATTTTCTTGCCTCTATTGCCATATAATTCAGGGTTTAACTGGACAACTTGTTGGTGCTATTCAACAAACTGAAAGTGTTGGCAGAGCTGTAATTTTAAAGTACAATCCCACAAGTTTCTTGAGTGCTACAGTTGTTCCTTGTTTGTTTGTTTTTTTTTTTTTTTGGAAACTGGGTCTTGCTATTTTTGCCCATGGAACCGCAGGCTCTCGTTGCCCAGGGTACCACAGACTCAAGCAATCCCCAGCCTCAGCTTCCCAGATAGCTGGGGTTACAGGCATGCGCCACCACACCCAGCTATTTTTTGGAACTAGGTCTCACTATACGGGCCCCAGGCGGGACTCGAACCGCGATCCCTAGCCCCTGCCGCTTCATAGGCTGAAGCTTACAAGCATGAGCCACCATGCCCGGCTTGTTCCTTGTTTGTTTAATAAAAGAACTGACCAGTAGTTAATCTGAGAAGCTGTGTCAAGTCTACATAGCTTAAAACTTCAGAATTTTTCTGTATACTGAGGGAGGAATTTTATTTTATTTATTTGTTTTTAATTGACTAAATATATGGATGTTTTTACATCATTGTATACCCCGAGGTTCTCCCACCACTTTGTCACCTATGAGCCATCATTTTAATCTCTTGAGGGAGGAATTTTAGTAGAAATCTTAAGGGAAAGAGGGACCAACAGTTGTTGATTACCTTTCGTGGGGACTCATTTAATCATCACAATAACCCTTCAAGATAGGTTTTATTACTTCTATTTTACAACCACATGAAAAATGGAACCCTGAGATGCATGCTTTCATTTAAAAAAAAAACAACTGGTTTTGTGTTGGAAGCACAGTGGTTAAAAAATACACTGCATATATGTTAGCATGACTATTATAAAAAAAAACTGGCAAACGTGTGTGTGTGTGTGTGTGTGTGTGTGTGACTGGTGGGAATGTAAAAATGGTACAGTGGCTGTGGAAAACAGTATGGTGGTTCCTCAAAAATACTCCTATGCAATGTTGTAAGCTGCTGTTACCTCAATATGAGTAATGCAATAAAATATAAAGTTGAGTAAAACAAAAGCACTAAAAGAACATTACACAGAGAATGGCCAGATGATCTGTAATCCTTTTCACAGATATCTATCCCAGGAACCAAAGGGAGGAACTCAAACACACAGCATATCTTCACTTAATATTGTTGAAAGGTTCTTGGGAATGTTGACTTCATGAAATAACATATAACCAAACCATTTTTTTTTGTACCATAGGCTAATTGATATAAACAAGAGTTAAGTTCCTGCTGCACATTTCTGGCTTCAAAAATATCATCTTCCTGTTTGTTCCACCAGGCCTGTTGCTCTCTCCCCTGGAGCACTCTTCCCCACATGTCTGCAGAACCGAGTCCCTCACTTCCTTTTAGTCTTCTCAGTGAGATTATCTATATTGGTTTCCTATTATTGTCCTAGCCAGTTGGCACAAATTCAGTGGCATAAAAGAACTGTCATACAAACAGGCCCATGTACAGGTTGGCTGTCGATTTGGGAAGATGCATAAAGAGAGTCTCAGAGCCCTCAATAGATTTTACAGGCTTTTATGCTCTCAGGGAACCAGGCACACAGACACACCAGGCAAGGAGGCTGAGTCAATTGTATGCCAATCAGGCAGGCAGACAAGGCCGGGCAGAGGGTGCTGGGAGGCTGGGAGGAAGGCAGGCAAAGGATCCTCCCAGCTCTCCACAAAGCTTTATTACCTCTCTTCCCTCTTCTGTCATTGTAGTGATAGTAGAAGTGGTGCTGCTGCTCTCGCCTTTGTCGCTGCTCTCAGGCTCAACTGTGTACACATGTACATGTATGTGTCTATGCTCTTTGGACTCAGGTGTTCACAATTACTGGTGCTCATACCGCATGCCCACACTCTCAAGTGCCACAGGCTAGTCACATAAAAAGCCTGATTAAGACATTTGCATCACAAAAACTCATGCCCTCTCAGGAAAAATCCATTTTCTTGTCTTTACCAGCTCCTGGAGGACACTCACATTTCTTGGCTCATGGCTGCTTTCCAGTCAGGAATTGTGTAGCACTCCAACCTCTGTGTCACACTTCCTTCCATTTGATTCTCCAGCCAGCCTCTTCCTTTACATTTAGCCCCGTCGAATAGCCCATGATAATCTCCACATCTCATGATCCTTAATTACTTCGGCAACATTCTCTGTCACATAAAGACACTGGATCATAAACTGAATGAGGGTAGATAATGTTTTCTTTCATTATAGTATTTTTATTACTTATGATAGTGAGTAGCTGATAGTAAACATTCAATACATACATATTTTTTGCCTGAATAAATTAGGGGTAGGATTCTGGGGAAAGAAACTGACATGACCATGGAAAGGCTCATGTGACAGAGCCTCGAGAGGAAGCTGAAAATTTCCAGTTTGCCAAGGTAGAATTGCATATAGCTCACATCGAAATGTTTGTGCAAGTTTTAGTTTCTCATCTTTTCCCTCAAATTTGTTTTTGCTTTTTCTTTGTCATATACTCAGACCTAGTAGTGTCTGACTCTAGACTGTAAACTCCTGAGGGAAAGAAACATCTCCTCCACTCACCTCATTTCTGTGATTCTACTACAGTTTGCATGGTGCTACATATTGATAGGTGAAAACAGGTATTAATTTTTCTAGTTTCTTATCTTTCATTTCATAGAAATCAGTCCAAAAAATGAAAGGTACCAATGCCCAATTGTCTTTTTGTTTTGTTTTTCTGGCAATGGGACAGGGGACTCACTTTTAGAAGGCATCTTCTTTTTTGTATGAGATGGCTTTCCCAGTTCGGACACAGTAATCAGAGAGCTGGAATTTACAATCTTGAAGACTAGATACTTTCAGAAATGGTCTTTCTGTGTGAGATTCCTATGGTTGGTGTTGTGATTTGTATGAAGCAATGGGTGAAGATGGCTCTGTCTAAATCATCAGCGCCACAAAATTTCATGCACTGCTCCAACTCCCTTGTGAACTCTGGGTAGAAGTAGACTGGTAGCACAAGGGATACATTTTACTTCACAGTTGTTAATTAGCTTATATGAAGGAAAGATAGAAGGATCTATTTTCCAATGGTCTATACTTTAAGATGTCAAAACAGTTTTCTTGGTACTTGTCTCAACCCCTTTGGGATAATTTAACAAAAATACCATAAACTAAATGGTTTATAAACAACAGACATTTATTCTTGCAGTTCTTGAAGTTGGAAGTCCAAGATCATGGGGCTGGCATATTCAGTGACTAGCAAAGACTTGCTTTCTCATGAACAGTTCCCTCACTGTAACATCACATGTTGGGAGGGTTGGGAGATCTGTGTGGGGCCTCTGATATCAGGGCACTAATTCCATTTTTGAGAGCTCCACCTGATCACTTAATTATCACCTAATCACTTCTTGAAGCTCTCACTTCAAAATATTATCACATTGGGATTCCACATATAAATTTGGGATGGGGTCATAAACATTCAGCTCATAAAAATACCATTTTAAAGTTGTGGAGAAAACATAACTTTTATAGAATTCTCAGTTCCAAGTTGAGAATAGATACTATATTTGTCTGCTGTGGCCTTAGTCTTATAATCATGGATTAAAAGAGAACACAAATGAACAGCGACATGAAGTCCTCATTGGAGTTCTATTAACTGCTTTTACTTATTCTAGAGAAAAATTAATAGGTATGTAAGAAGTCTCGATATTTTCTGTTGCTAGCTCAGGTATCATGACAAGAATCTTCGTTAGGAAGGCAATAGTGAATTGTGAGAACACTGGGTACTATAACCTTTTTTGCCTTTAGGGCACTGTGAACAACTTGAATCAATCCAGTAACCTTATCAAGCACAAGCAAACAGTAAAATGAAAGCCATTTATCTGAAACAGCACATTGGAAACTTCACTGGCACACTTCGAAGTCATCTTACTAACTCTGCCAAAGCTTTGCTTCACCAGAACAGGGCATGAATTTTTAATTACCCCAATAATCAAGGTTTTTACACTTTCATGGTATTTTCTCTCTAATATAGCTAGTATGTCAGGCATTGTTGACTGCTTATGGTGGCCATGGATAAAATAAAAAATTGTCTATAATTAATCTTATAAAAACATTGAAAGAAATTACTTTGCCGTGGGAACTAAAGCTGGATTCTGTGCTCTATATAACCACATAGGGGAGAGAACACACCTTTCAAGTTGAGTTTAGGTACTAATGGACATAGATTTCATTATGAATTTGTCTGAAAAAGAGGAAAGACAATGCCAATGTTATCTGTTTTAGTCAACACATGCAAGCCTCAGTTGTATTTGTTTTCCTGTCCCCTTTAGATTCATTTCCTTAGTTGATGCCATGTATAGAGAAGAAATGCTAGTGAATCTTAAGTAATAACCCTAGAAAAGTATCAACTTATGAGCAAGGGAACTCCCATTGCTTATAAAGCATTTTAAGGATTTTTCTATTGGAACAGTCATGAGGAAGCTGGTCTTACTGGAGTAAGGTGCATGTGAGGGTCATGCATGGTGGAACTAACATGGATTTAAGAGTCATACAACTGTTCAGAATTCAGGCTCTGCTCTCACAAAAATGTCAAGTATTGGGCAAGTTGCTTTAAGTTCCATAAGCCTGTTTTCTGGATACAATATCACAACCTGCTGTCACTGGAGATGTGTTTTTTTTTTTTTTTATTGTGAACCCTTATACAATTACTTGTCTTCTGGTTTGTTGAAACAATAGGTCAGACAACATTTGCCACAATAATGTCTGTCAAAGTGACTGGCCATAAAAACTCCAGCACCACATTCATCAGATGGACACTCCCAACGAAGGCGACTGATCTTGCCATTCTCATCCACCTTGTAATACTTCAGAACGGCCAGCTTAACCTTCTTTCTCTTATCTTATTCTTCTTGGGAGTGGTGTAAGACTTCTTTTCTTAGCACCACCACGCAGCCTCAGGACAAGATGGAGAGTGGACTCCTTTTGAATGCTGTAGTCAGACAAAGTCCGTCCATCTTCCAGCTGCTTGCCGGCAAAGGTTAGTCTCTGCTGATCAGGAGGAGTTCCTTCCTTATCCTGGATCTTGGCCTTGACATTTTGGGTTGTATCTGAGGGTTCAACCTCAAGGGTAATTGTCTTCCCTGTGAGCATGTTCACGAAAATCTGCATCTTGGCGGCGGGCCCACTAAGGATGGAGGAGCGGAAAGCTGGAGATGTTTTAAATCTAAAAAGCCAGTTCTGAAAGAACTTCCAAAATGTTTTAAAGCATACGTGGCGATGACAGAATGGCTGTGTCTAATTCTATGGTTTGAAAGTGCTCAGGCAACATGTCTTAGTGTCTGCTGTGTGCCTGGCACAGGAAGATTGTAGTGGGAGGCACAAAATGAATTAGAATGTTCCTGACAGTGGGCCCTCAGTTGCCATCTGTCTGGAGTACCTTGTAGAAAGTGACAGATGTTCTGGCCAGGGGGGTGTGTTCAGCCAGTGCTTCTGCTAGGAGGAAGGGGCAGACAAGGTTTCATGGGTGGTGCTCTTTGAGTTAGTGCTGAAGATTGAGTAGAACTTTATGAAGCACATATAAGAATCATTTTCTTACTTACATGTCCTACCTTAGCATTTCATTTGCTCGTTGGCGATCAATATTTTAGGAAAGTCACATTTTCTATCTCACGAGAAGAGAGGAATGATTCTTTTTTTTTTTTTTTTTTTTTGAGACTAGGTGTCGCTATTTTTGCCTGTGGAACCGCAGGCTCTCGTTGCCCGGGGTACCACGGACTCAAGCCATCCCCAGCCTCAGCTTCCCAGGTAGCTGGGATTACAGGTGTGTGCCACCACGCCCAGCTGTTTTTTTGGAACCAGGTCTCACTACGGGCCCCAGGCGGGACTCGAACCGCGATCCCTGGCCCCGGCCGCTTCATAGGCTGAAGCTTACAAGCACGAGCCACCGTGCCCGGC
>PVHY01022522.1:0-22285 GCA_004024945.1 Uropsilus gracilis
TGTGACTCTTGAGTGATCCTTTTCATGTTTGGTTCTAGGGAACAAAGAACCGTCCTGGCAATGCCTTGGAGAAGGAGGTAGAAAGCATGGGGGCTCACCTTAATGCCTACAGTACCCGGGAGCACACAGCTTACTATATCAAAGCACTGTCCAAGGACTTGCCGAAAGGTAAGGTCTGGGGGAGAGGACAGGACTGGGAGACAGGCTTTAAGGGGAGGAGACAGGCTCCCAAGGGTCCCTGCCTTAGCCAGAGAATGGAGTTACCCTTAGAATATGGCCTTGCATCAGGGTAACCAGTGGGGGACAGCAGCAGGAGGGTCAGGCCTGGGGCTTTTATACCCTTTGTTACTAGTGTCCAGTGGCTCACCTGCTGCTCAAACCTGTCTTTATATCTAGCTGTGGAATTGCTGGCTGACATTGTACAGAACTGTAGCCTGGAAGACTCACAGATTGAGAAGGAGCGCGATGTGATCCTGCGGGAGCTGCAGGAGAACGATGCCTCTATGCAGGATGTAGTCTTTGACTACCTGCATGCCACGGCATTCCAGGGCACCCCTCTAGCCCAGGCTGTGGAGGGGCCCAGTGACAATGTCAGGTGAGGGTTGGTTGCGCCTGCAGTGGAACGCACTCACACCTCTCTGCACATCTGTTGCCAGCTGACTACTACCTGTGCTGCTTATTTTCATAATTCACACAATGGGATACATGTTTGCATTGACATCTGTCTGAGTTTTTTTTTTTTTTTTTTTGAGACTACGTCTCCCTATTTTTTGCCCAGGGAACTGCAGGCTCACGTTGCCCAGGGTACCACAAAATCAAGGAAATCAAGCAATCCCCTGCCCCAGCTTCCCAGGTAGCTGGGATTACAGGTGCATGCCACACACCCAGCTATTTTTTGGGACTAGATCTTGCTATGTTGCCCGGGCGGATCTCGAACCCGTGGACTCAAGTGATTCCCAGTCCCAACCGCATTCCATAGGCTTGTGCGTAAAGGCATGTGCCACCATGCCCAGCAGTCCGAGTGTTTTTTAATGCCTGTTTGGTCTTCACATGAGTTTTGGGGTTTATTTTGGGATAAATTTCCACATAAGTCCTGACTGCCTGAGGTGGAAACCTTCTGGGTATGACTTTTTGCTCTCCGGTGGGACAAGCTTTGATGTTGCTAAGATCCCCCACGGTGTCAGCTCACACCGTCCTTAGAAAAACCTATAAGTTCTGAGGTCAGAGTTGGTAGGGCCAGGTGATGGTTACCCTCTGAGCCCCAAAGGGTGGTGGCCGTAACGGGAAGGGGACCCAGGGAGTACCAGGGCTTGCTCTCCAAAGAAGACATGTCTCTTCTATTCGTCTCTTCAGCCCTGTTTTGTGTGGCCCAATCACTGGTTTGGGAGAGGTATTGACCCGCGGTTTGTGTGTTTTGCAGAAAACTGTCCCGAGCAGACCTGACTGCGTACCTCAACAGGCACTACAAGGCTCCTCGTATGGTGCTGGCAGCTGCTGGAGGTGAGTCAAGTACATTGAAGCTCTGTGGTACTAGGTGGGTGGACATTAGGCTTGGTTACCAGGACCGAGATCTCCTGGTTCTGGCTATAGGTTCTTAACTCCCGAGGCCCCTTTTCCTGCTCTTTCTGTGAGGAAAGTGAGCCCTCTCCCATGCTTTCAAAGATGGGGTTGGAGTCTACCCTTCCCCCACTGGAACTGGCCACACAGGGATGCTGTTCCTCCTCTTTAACACAGGCCTCTTTCGGGCTGCTCGCCCCTCCAGGCTTCAGGCTTTCTTGGTCCCACCTGATCCTAGGAGACCTGGTTGACAGGTTTGTGGGAGCTATGAGCCTCCAGGTTTGTTCTTCATGACCTTGCCAGTGGGCGACCAGACATTGGGTACGTGAACATGTGTATTTGAGCACAGACCAGGAAGTGCTTTGGGATGAAAGCACAGAGTGGTAGAGGAATTTTAACTGGGGGCTCAGTGTTCAAGGCTTGGGGGAGGTGCTCCTGAGTGTTCATCATTTGAGACTTAAAGGGGAGTAAGTTGATGGGGAATGGGGACTAAGCAGAGGGGAGGGGCAGTGTCAGGACCCCATGTTGTATCTTGGGACTTGCTCTGCTGCCATCTGGGGGCCGGGTAGGGCTGTGGCAGGTGACTGGTGGCAGATGGCAGAAGGAAATGAGGAGTGGATGGGTGCGATGGTTGTATAGGTGGAAACTGGTTGTGGAGGAAGGAACAGAAAGCATGGTCTAGGGTGCTTCCTCAACTTAGGGCCCTGTGTGGTGGAGGGGCTGCTGGGTGGGTGGGAAAGACTGTTGGAAAGAACATGATTGAGGACTTTGGGGTCAGTGACTCCGGGAACCAAGAGTAGTTTGAACTACTGACGGGAAATTGTTGAATCCAATAGGATCTCAGGTCAGGAATGAAAGAAAGCTGAGACCTCTCACTAGCCACCTATCGTAAGGCAGCAACCAGGGTCTGGAAGGCTGGAGGGACAAGGCAGGTGACCTCATATCTGGAGAGTACCAGTCTTGTCCTTGATACAATTGAGAATGGCTCCCATGGGAAGAAGCCATTTTTAAGTTCGGCGTGCTGCTGCCTTCCGGTGACTGAGTTGCAAGAGGTGGCCAACCCTGAGATACCTGTCCAGCCCATGAAGCCGTCTTTGGAGGATCCTCTGCCCTCACTCGTCCAGATACCATGTCTCTGGTGTCTCCATTGGGACAGGACACAGAGCCTCCCAATGCTGCGTCTTGCACTCGGGCTGGCCGCTAACCCTGCTGTCTGTCTTGGCAGGGGTGGAACATCGGCAGCTATTAGACCTCGCCCAGAAGCACTTCAGCAGCGTCTCTGGGACGTATGCAGAGGATGCCGTGCCCGCTCTGGTTCCGTGCCGCTTCACTGGCAGCGAGGTGGGCTGCCTGGTGGGAGGGATATTATTCTCAACCAGGGCCTCTGGAGGACCTTCATGTATATGTTGGTCTTCGTGATTCCAGAGATGTCTCCGGAGTTGGGAAGGGGTCCTTGGCTTCTGCCTCATACTTCCATATGTCGTTTCAGATCCGCCACCGTGATGATGCCCTGCCTTTAGCTCATGTGGCCATTGCAGTGGAGGGGCCTGGCTGGGCTAACCCTGACAATGTGGCCCTCCAAGTGGCCAACGCCATCATTGGCCACTATGACTGCACTTACGGTGGTGGCAAGGTGAGTGTCAGGTGGGCATGGAACTTTTTCCTCAAGGAAGAGAAAGTGCTGGGACTGTGGGTTCCTATCCTGTGGGGTTCAGGAGAGGTAAACAGGGTGGGTGCTCACCACCCTTGCCTCTGTCAGCACCTGTCCAGCCCACTGGCTTCAGTCTCTGTGGCCAACAAGCTGTGCCAGAGTTTCCAGACCTTCAACATCTGCTATGCAGAGACTGGCTTGCTGGGCGCACACTTCGTCTGTGACAACATGAGCATCGATGATATGATGTTCTTCTTGCAGGGCCAATGGTGAGTGCCTTTGGGGGCTGCTGGGGGCTTTAGGACAGGCTCGTGGGAGGCGCAGAGGTAGCACTCTGCAGCCACAATGCTCCCCACTACCACTCTGCTTTAGGATGCGCCTGTGCACCAGTGCCACGGAGAGTGAGGTTGTCCGGGGCAAAAACATCCTCAGAAATGCCCTGGTGTCTCATTTGGATGGTGAGTCCTACACCCCATGGCGAGGGCTGAAGGGCATCTGGCAGTTACAGCTTCATGTGGCCTCCATTCCTGGCCAGCTTTGGGTAGGGAAACTTTAAGGTCATACCACATAACCTACTACCTCCCCAGCCCACCACCACCCCAAATTCCAGGGTCTTAAAGCTTGGGGTCCTGCTGTGTATAGAGGTCAGGTCAGCAGCCCAGGGTGACAGTAACAAGTTGTAGAAGTTGCAGAGCAAGAGCCCAGTGTCAGTCTGCAGCTGGAGGTTCTGTGTATGTCTGTGGCCTGGGACTGATCTGGGGGGACCTGAAAACTTCCCACCCTGGCAGGCACCACTCCTGTGTGTGAGGACATCGGGCGCAGCCTGCTGACCTACGGCCGCCGCATCCCCCTGTCCGAGTGGGAAAGCCGGATTGCGGTAATAACAGGAGAGATTCTGGAGTTTTGATCTGGCAGGCTTCTAGAGGGTGGGGAGTTCGGGTCTGGCAAAGCAGAGGCAACAGCTGCAGGCATCCCTGGTGTCCTAGGCAGCTGTCACACGCATGGGTGGCGTCATTGGAGGGCGGGGCAGAGGCACTGTGGGTGTGGTCTGTGGGAGTCTACAGCTGGAGGTGTCCTGCTACCTTTCCCCTTTTGGGTGAGGGGCAGCTCTGTGGTTCCTGTGGAAGATCTTGGCTGGCTAGAGACAACATTGACTGGCCAGGGTGGTCCTCATGTATCTGTCAGTCAGTTGCCCTCTTCCCTGCAGGAGGTGGATGCCAGTGTGGTGCGTGAGGTCTGTTCCAAATACTTCTACGACCAGTGTCCAGCAGTGGCTGGATATGGTGAGTGACATAGCAGATCTGCTCTTCCTTGGGCCTTTGTCTTGGCCTCTGCTTTCACCACAGCCCCCATCCCCCAGCCTCTACCCAGAGCAGCAAGTTAAGGCCCCCAAGAGGCTCTGCCCCATAGCTTGGCTGCCAGGGAGTTCTTGCTCAGAAAACCTGTCCCAGCAGCTCCCTGACTCCCTGCCAAGGTGCCTCCATCAATACCCTACACCCGCCAGGTAACGGACACCTCCGCGTGTGGGGTGGGGCTCTGAGATCCAGAGCATGAAGGGACAGGTTCAGCAGCCCTGGGGGAATGTTCTCTTCCCTCTTCCTACTCAAAGCCTGTCTTGTGCTGCTCTGGGCAGCTCCAAACCGGGTGCGGCTCAGGGCCAGGTGTCCCTGTAAGGGCCAGGTACCCCACCCTGACACCCCACCCTATCCCCACAGGCCCCATTGAACAGCTCCCAGACTACAACCGGATCCGCAGTGGCATGTTCTGGCTGCGCTTCTAGGCAGGAAGCCTGCGCAGTCAAGAGGGCGGAGCGGGGTTCATGGACCCCCCCCAACCTTCTGCAAGCATACTGTTGTTGAGTCTCTTCAAACCTGTGCTGCCGATTACCACTAATAAAGTTTTGTGTTGAGAATTGCGTTGTCGTCTCTTGGCATTGTTGTGAAGTTCCCTGGGCAGTGGATGGGGTAGCAGGGATTCCCCACTCCCCTTCTGCATCCCCTGGATCTTTCTGGCTTCCCGCAAGCTGACGTGTGCAGCTGATGTGTCTGGCTCAGCAAGGGGCAAGTGTGGGGGCTATATCACGGAGGCAGGAAGTCTTTGATGCCTGCGGGGAGCTGACCAGATGTTTCCATTTAGCCACATGGGGGATGCTCCTAGCCAGTCTGTCCTAAGGGGTGTGGGACAGTCCACTGGAACTGCAGACCCAGCCTTGCCCTGGTAGAGGTCTCAGCCTGCTGCCTTAGGTGGGAAGCCCCTTCCTACAGGCCCTATGCAGTCACTCTCCAGTGGTCCCTGGTCCCCTGGATGGACCAGGTGGAGCCACAGACCCTCTCTGAGGAGGCCTCCATGTTTACTAAGCATTCTGGGAGGAGGATAGCCTGGGGCATAGCGTTCCCATTTGGTTCTAACTGCTGCCTGGACAGGCACAGCAAGAATCTTTTACCTCCATTTGCCTCTGACTCAGGCTCCAAGAATATCCCTGAGCTCAATGGGGCCTGAGCCCCCTCCCTAGACTAGGTCTGTGCCAGGCAAGTCCTGAGCTGCTGGCCTGATGATCCCCTCCCCACCTCCCTGAGGCCAGTACCTGGTCGAGCTCAGCTGTCTAGTCAGGATTCCTGCTACCTCTGAGTTCTGGTCCCCGAGGCAGGTGGGCAGGTAGGTATTTCTTGTGCCCCCCACGGCCCTTTCATAAGTCCATAGACAATAAGAGGGGAAGGCTGGTTTTCCTGTGAAGGAGCTGCTGGCAACTAATGAGCAGAGTCCTGGCACAAAGGTTGGTGAGATGTCTGCTCAAAAGTTGCCCCCAGACCACAGCCTTGCAATAGCCGCAGCACCCCTCTCCCATCCTACCCCAAGAGCCTGTCCCTCACCTCTATTGCCATGGGCTGTCCACGTGGGGGTAACTGTCAGCTGCCTTCTAGAATGCAGTGTTGGGGCATTCAAATTGTCACCCTGTTCTGTGGTCAGCAGGAGAGAAGCTGCTGGCCAGTGCAGAACTGACAACCCCCCTCCCCACACACACCCCAGGTGCTTATAGAGGTCACACACCAGGCCTGGGCACAGCAAGTGCAGTCTTGCTTTTAAGTTTGAACTTAAAAGCTTGGGGGTTGATTTTGAAGCCCAGGCCTGATCTCAAACATCACAAATGTGCTGGATTCTGGTCCTGGTGGACTTTACATGCCTGGTCAAGGAATTCCATCTTTAAAGACACGCTAGGGAGGTGATGAAGTGACTGGGAGGAGAAGTGGCTTGGTAAGCCTGAGATTTCATGTGGACGCTCTCAGACGGATTTCTATGGCATCCTGGTGACTGGCACTATGGCCGTGCAGAGATTGTGGCTATAGAAAGAGTACATACAGTAGGCTGCAGGGGGTACAAGCAGGACGCATCTCCACGAGGAGGTGAATAGGTTGGAGGAGGATAACCTGGCCAGTTTTGACACAGTTCTGGGGAGAAATTTGGAGGATGTGGGATGTGACAAGGAGGCCCCATCTGGCAGATCTGGCACCATCTGGTAGAAGTGGTGAGTGAAGCAAGAAAAGGAAATGTCCAGGGGAGCGTGGGAGGAAAGACAGAGCTCTGGGCCTCATGGCCCTGGTGGAGGGAACTGGCCTCCAGGGTTGCGCTATAGGCTGGGTGCCAAGCCTCACAGGACCACATCCTGCCTTGTGAGCTCCTGGGAGCGCCATCCATGCACTTAGCCCCAGCCTTGTTTCTACCCTCCCTACTGTCTCTCCCTGTACTCTATCATGCCAAGCAGATAGCACTTTCTTTCATTTGGGAGCACATCATGGTTCTGATGAGGTTTGTCTGAACATCCTCTCACCTGGGCCTCCAGCCTCCCTTAAAGTTTGGCCTCACGTATGTCTATACTGTCCAGACTGTGTTAGCTCAACCAGCAAGCCCTCCCTTGCTGCCCAAGCAAAGGTTAGGAGGCAGGGGCTGCTTCTTTAATAGGAGCATGTCTGTCTGGCCCTCTTTTACCCTCATCTGTAGGACAACTGTAAGAGGTGGGACATAGCTGACGAGACTTTGACCTTGGAGAAAGGTTCCAGGCTTCATGGGTCCTGGCATTGTATCCCAGGATAATTAGAGACGGGGTCAGTGTCAGTGACAAAGTGGCTGTTCCTGGAACTCTGGTCTTCCCGGCAGTAGCATAGATGTGCCTCATGGGCCCCAGCTCTGGCCATACCAGAAACTTCAGGCTCGGGAGGAGATCAGGGAAAACTAGCTTAAGGGAAGTGCTATCCCCATCTCTCCACACACAGCCTGTGGATCCTTAGGGCAGGTGGAAAGGGGGCCAGTAGCAGGGGGTGAGTACAAATGCACATTCTGGGCCCCTCAGAATTATCCAGGACTGGCAGAAAAGAGCTCTTCTTGGGAGCGTCTCTCTACCTTGGTGTCATCCCTTGTAATGGACAGATGAGACATACAGACTCACCTCAGGACAGCAGCCCCAACCTGGGGTCTTGGAGGGCTAGTCACAGTCACCAACATATTTGAAGGTGGATGGGTGGGAAGTCAAGCTGGTTAGGGGGAGAGGAGTGGTGCAAACTACAAGTGAACCACGAGGGCTCCGAGGAACTGAGGGAGAGGTCCCTGATGACCTCTGGGTCTGGTGAGGATTATAGCAAAAGGGGTGCTCAAGGAGAGCGTTATGCTTACTGGAGCGAGTCAGAAAGACAAGCACTGTCTGATTTCATGCGTATGTGTGTGTAAAGAAACCAAGCAAACACGTGAGTTAAAGCAAACAAAAACAGACTCTTAAGCAGTAAGAATAAAATAGTGCTTACCAAAAGGGGAGGAGAAAGCAGGGTGGGTAAATCAGGTAAAGCAGTTCACTGTATGGGGGTGGATGGAAACTAGAGCTCTACTGTTAAACATAAGGGAGCAGATAATACAGAGCCTGATTTAATAGATTGTGCCTAGATGATATTATACGCCAATGTTACTTCAATTAAAAAATCCACAAGGCAGATTGGAAGGCAGGCCAATCTCTGGTAGGCCAGATGCGGAAGTGTGGGTATGGGGACCTGGCCTGGGGCAGGGCAGACTCAGCAGAGGGGCACAGGCAGGTGTGGTGGATTGCAGAATTGTCACTGTGGGTGGTCCCACCTCCACAGATGGACAGCACCCCTCCCTGCAGGCACAGCTGGGTGGCATTCCTGGGAGAGCAGGGGTTATGGGCACAAGGATGGACAAGTATACAGAAGCATGACATTCTCTCCTGGCTTCCCCAGGAGGGGTAGGGGTGGGTGTGGGCATTGCTTGGATATAGCCCAGTGATACCTTGGCTGTCTGAACCCCTCATTTTCTGGGGGCTGCTCTGCTAGTTAAGGGGATTGGGTGGGGCACGGGAGGCCCAACAGACAGGGATGGCTGAATCACAGGAGTGGCCGGTGGCGGTGGCGGGACTTACAGCCTAAGGGCTTGTCTGGGCACCCCCATAGGGTGAGGGGGTGAGTCATATCCAGCTGTCGCTTTCCCCCTCACCCCACCATCTGCTGTCCCTTGCATCCCCAAGAACCCAAGAATTCTAGCCTCCAGCAGTTACTTCATTAATCACTCTGTGTTTTACCCAAAGCAGCCGAGATCCCTGACCCCAGATAGGGTTGAAGGGGATCTTTCGACATGTGTCCGAGGACCTTCTGGTGAGATGACCTATCGCCATAGAAAGTGGGGGCCTTTATGCTTAAGTGGAGACAAATCATCTGTTAGGGGAGGAGTGGCGGGGCGGCGACCTCGGGGACGGAGGGTGGGGGCGGGCCGCCTGGGTTCCCGCCCGCTGCTCCGCCCCCCGGGATCAGGGACTTTTCTCCGCTGTGGCGGTGGGACTGCAGCGGCGGCGGGAGCCGGCGAACGCGCAGGCAAGACCCGGACCGGGGGGTGGGGAAGCGCTGGGCTCGGATCCCGCGAGGAGCTGGGGACCTAGGGACAGAGGCGGGGGTCTTGGCTGACCGTCTCCCCCACCCAGGATGAGGCTGCGGCTCCTGGTGGCTGCGCTCTGCGTCGGGATCCTGGCAGGGGCGCCCCGAGTACGGGCCCAGCACAGAGAGAGAGGTGGGCAAGTCAGGGAAGGACCTCGTCGAGGGCACTGCACCCTGTTACGCACGGATCCACTCGGCCTTCATCCCGGGTCCCCGCCTCCCCTCCTCACGACCAGGCGCGCGTTCCTCTTACCTTTACCCGAACTCCCCGAACCCCACCCGTGGGAGACCCGTGTTTGATCACCCAGATGGCAACCTATCCGTTTGCACTCAAACCCTGGCTCCCCAGATGCGCCCTCGGCTCCCCCCTCCTAGTGTCACCCCGTGTGTCCTCTCCTCCCCCAGACCAAAGTCAGCCCCATACCCCCCAGACCGGTGACCTTCCTGACCAGTTAGTCGTCGGTGGGAGAGTCTGCTCTGGGCCCCAGCAGCTCGACCCGGTAGCTCCCGCGGCCAAGCCGGCAGGGCGGGTTTGCTTTGCAGAAGGACCCTCTCCCGCCCCCCCACTCCCCACTTTCCAGGCCCACTCCGCACGCCCAGTGCCAAGTGCGAGGGAGGGCCGGGTGACCTCGGGGAAGCTCGGTGATCTCTCCTCTCCGCCCCAGTGACCTGCACACGCCTTTACGCCGCCGACATCGTGTTCCTCCTCGACGGCTCCTCGTCCATCGGTCGAAGCAACTTCCGCGAGGTGCGCGCTTTCCTGGAGGGGCTGGTGCAGCCCTTCTCCGGCACAGCGGGTGCTCAGGGCGTGCGCTTTGCCGCGGTGCAGTACAGCGACGACCCGCGGTGAGTGGCGCCCTCCCCAAGCCCGGCCTCCAGCGAGAGCCCTGAGAGCCCACCAGGACCTCTCCCCCACAGAGGCAGCGAGCGCAAAACTCCTAGGTCAGGGTTCGGGGAGACCGACTCCTAGCCTTGTTTCTCCTTGGAGACAGACAGGGATCCCCTGGGTAGAGCCCTGGCATCTGAAATGCCTCCAGGCTAGTGCCCTGCCCAAGACAGGGGTTGTGTGGACTGATCTGGAGTTGGGGTGCCCAGGAGGGGCCCAGAAGCCTCCGATATCCCAAGCCTGCTGGACCCTCTGCTCTAGGCTCTCCACCCACCAGAGTTCCTGTCTGGCCAAGGTCCACCTCCTGACAACTGGACCTTCCTCCTAGAATTATGCAATTAACCAGAAATGCTACCCACCCCATCCCCAAGACTGTGCACCCCAAGTACTCCAGGCCTGGCCCAGGCCCAATTCCAGGCAGAGCACAAAGGGGGCAATAAAGGGTTTGTTTATTTGGGGTTTCAAAGGTGGAAGGCAGGCATCTCAGAGCCGAAGGGCCCCTCCAGGGGCGGGAGGGGCTGGGGCCTCCGTCAGCCTCATCCCAGAGGCTTCCTAGAAGGGAAGACTAGGACCGTCCCTGGTCCCTAGCCCGTGGCCACCCTTCTTCCCCACAGGACCGAGTTTGGCCTGGATGCGCTCGGTTCAGGGGGTGATGTGATCCGCGCCATCCGTGAGCTCAGCTACAAGGGGGGCAACACGCGCACAGGGGCTGCGATTCTCCACGTGGCCGACCATGTGTTCCTGCCCCAGCTGGCCCGACCTGGCATCCCCAAGGTGACCTTTCACTCTGCCGTGCCTCCCAAGGTGACCCCAAGTGTGTGAGGGTACCCTGATTTGAACTCCACCCCCACCCCAGGTCTGCATCCTGATCACAGATGGGAAGTCCCAGGACCTGGTGGACACAGCTGCCCAGAGGTTGAAGGGGCAGGGAGTCAAGCTGTTTGCTGTGGGTGAGTAACAGATCCACCTGGGCTGCACAGAGGGCCCATGGTCAGCAGAGCCTGACTGGACCTCACCTCAGGGATCAAGAATGCTGACCCAGAGGAGCTGAAACGAATTGCCTCACAGCCGACCAACGACTTCTTCTTCTTCGTCAATGACTTCAGCATCCTTCGGACGCTGCTGCCCCTCATTTCCCGGAGGGTGTGCACGACGGCTGGCGGTGTGCCTGTGACCCTGCCCCGTGAGTTTCCACCCACACTGTGTGCCCAAACCTGCATTCCCCATCCCCACCCCAACCTGACGCCAGTCTGGGGGTGCCACACTCAGATCCCGCCCTGGAGGTGCTGACCCTGCCCCACATGCTCCTGACCTTTGACCCCAGTACTGCACTGTAAGTGTTGAACCCCAGTCCTTCTGTTGACTGCTTGATTCACCCCCCCTTTCCTAGCTGATGACTCCGCTTCTGGTCCACGAGACTTGGTGCTGTCTGAGCTGGGCAGTCAGTCCTTACGAGTGCAGTGGACGGCAGCCAGTGGTCCCGTGACTGGCTACAAGGTCCAGTACACGCCTCTGACAGGGCTGGGACAACCCTTGCCGAGTGAGCGGCGGGAGGTAAGGTTGTCAGTGGCATGGGGTGAGGGTTGGGCATTTGGTTGGGCAAGAAAGAAAGTGACCTCTGATTTTGGACAGGTGAGCATCCCAGCTGGTGAGACCAGCACGCGGCTGCAGGGGCTCCGGCCACTAACAGAGTACCAAGTGACTGTGGTTGCCCTCTATGCCAACAGCATCGGGGAGGCCGTGAGTGGGACAGCTCGGACCAGTGAGCAGTTATACTAACCCCTGACCCCACTCACTTACCACCCATTCCACTAACCCCTCCCCCCCCACCTGACTCCACTAATCCCTGGTGGGGCCTTCCCCAGCTGCCCTGGAGGGGCCGGAGCTGATCGTCCAGAACACCACAACCCACAGCCTCCTGGTGGCTTGGCGGAGTGTGCCAGGTGCCACTGGCTACCGTGTGACATGGCGGTCCCTCAGTGG
Source organism: Uropsilus gracilis (assembly GCA_004024945.1). NCBI lineage: Eukaryota > Metazoa > Chordata > Mammalia > Eulipotyphla > Talpidae > Uropsilus > Uropsilus gracilis. Next base: position 12,005 of record PVHY01022522.1, read on the forward strand.
TGAGTGCGAGCTGAGGGAATCCCTGTGGCTCAGATAAGATTAAGGGTCCTGAGCCTGCAAGGCCTGCTGACCCATCCGCACACCATGCAGGGGGGCCCGTACAGCAGCAAGAGCTGGGTGCTGGGCAGAGGTCAGTGCTGCTGCGTGACCTGGAGCCTGGCACAGACTACGAGGTGACTGTGAGCACCCTGTTTGGCCGTCGCGTGGGGCCTGCCAACTCTCTGACTGCTCGCACTGGTGAGAAGGGTGCTTTCTTGAGGCTGGGTAGGTAGGTTGGACAAGGCAAAGAGGTCACTGATGCCCCTTGTACCTGGGCAGACACTTCTGTTGAGCAGACCCTGCACCCAGTCATCCTGGGCCCCACATCTATCCTCCTTTCCTGGAACTTGGTACCTGGGGCTCGAGGCTACCGGCTGGAGTGGCGACGTGAGCGTGGTAAGTGCTGGGAGAGGGGTGGGCTAACAGGGTTGAGGTGGGCTGCCAGAGTTGGGGTGCAGCTTCAGCCAACCTAACCACCTCATCTTGTAGGTGTGGAGCCACCACAGAAGGTGGTGCTGTCTGCTGATGTAAACCGCCACCAGCTGGATGGGCTTCAGCCGGGCACTGAGTATCGCTTCACTCTCTATACTCTGCTGGAGGGGCGTGAGGTGGCCACACCTGCAACTGTGGTCCCTACTGGTGAGGGCTCTGTGGACTGGCCAGGTGAGAGGGGAAGGTCCAGGTGCCCCAGGCTGCTTCTCATACCAACTCTCCAACAGAGCCAGAGCTGCCTGTGGGTGCTGTGACAGACCTACAGGCCACTGAACTACCTGGGCAGCGTGTTCGTGTGTCCTGGAGCCCAGTTCCTGGTGCCACTGAATACCGCATCACTGTGCGCAGCACCCAGGGTGAGATGGACGCAGTCCGCACCTCCCCCAAACATACAAATAAAGCTTCAGCCCTTGGGCTGCACCCTCACCCCATCTCTTCCCATTCCTGAGTCTACAGCCTCCTATCTCTGTTCATCCACCTCCAAGATAGCTCTGAGCCCAGACCTGTCACAAGATCTGCTGCTCCATCTGCCCTCACCCATGTGTTTTCACACCCTGACCTGTATCCTCACCCAGGACTCACCCTTCTCCACATCCATAAGCTCACTTGCTACCCTTAGCTGTGACCGTGTCCACACTGATCTCTCATCCCATATCTCCACCCTTCCCTGTCAGTGACCTGTCACCTCACATTGCTGTCCACTGACTTCTGTCACCCTCTGTTCCATGTTCCTGTGCACTCACCAGTTACCCTTCATCCCTGCTCACTGGTTACCCCATGTCACTATCTGTTGCTGACTCATTTTATCCTATAACCTGATCTCTCACTCTTCCCATCTCCTGTTCTGTCCCTCATTGACCCATTTCATCCTGTGCTCCTACCTGTCACCGACCATCATCCACATCCCTGTTTCTCGCGGACCCTGCCTTCTCCCTTAGGGGTCGAGCGGACCCTGGTGCTTCCTGGAAGACAGACAGCCTTCGACTTGGATGATGTCCGGGCTGGGCTGAGCTACACCGTGAGGGTGACTGCTCGAGCGGGCCCCCATGAGGGCAGCGCCAGCATCCTCACCATCCGCCGGGGTGAGCTCTGCAGGAGGGTTGTAAGAGACAGCTGCCTGACTCACTCTGGACCTGGTCTTCATCTCTGATCTCTGCCTTTAACCTCAGAACCAGAAGCCTCACTTGACATCTCAGGGCTGCGGGTAGTGGCATCAGATGCAACTCGACTGAGGGTGGCCTGGGGACCTGTTCCTGGAGCCAGCGGATTTCGAGTTACCTGGAGAGCAGATGATGGTCCGTGAGAGGCATGGGGGGAGAGTTGCTGAAGGGAATGATCGGGGTTTGGGACTGAGCAGGCAGGGAGGAGCCATGCCAACACTTCCATCTGACCCTAGGGCCAGAGTCCAGCCAGACGTTGTCCCCAGACTCTACTGCCACAGATATCTTGGAGCTGCGGCCTGGAACCTCCTACCAAGTGGCCGTGTCAGCACTGCGAGGGAGAGAAGAGGGGCCTCCTGTGGTGATCTTGGCTCGAACTGGTCAGGGTCTGACCCAGCCCCTGGCTTTCTACCTCCAGTGCCCCCTCAGACCCCCAGGCTCTCCCTCTCAGACCCTTGCTTCTTCCTCAAACTCATCTCCCCCTTCAGATTCCCACCACCTCCCTCAGGGCCCTGCTTCCCTCTTCAGTCTTCCTTGTCTCCTCTCAACCCACCACCTTCTTTGGGCTCTTCTGCCTCTCTTCTAAAACTCCATTATTTTTGCCCTCAAGTTTCCACCACACATCTTTCACACCTACACTGCCCTTTCTCCTGAACCCAAGGCCTCTCTTAGACTTACATCTTATCCTTTATCAGAAACCCTGACTCCCTCTTCATGCCTTCATCGGGACCCTCCCATCTTCTCGGTCAGACCCTGTGTCTCTTAAATTCCTATCATTGATCAACTTTGATTCCCATTATCACCTCCATCAGAACCCCTCCCCCTCCTCCATGTAAGCTATTCATCACCACCTCATCAGATCCCTGCCTCCTGGTCGACTCGCATAGCCTCCCTGTGTTATGTAGCCCCTCCCCCACTGAACCTCTTCCATCAAACTCCCCATTGCTTCTCTCCCCAGACCCACTGGGCCCAGTGAGAACAGTGCATGTGACTCAGACCAGTAGTTCATCCGTCACCATCGCCTGGAACAGGGTTCCTGGTGCCACGGGATATAGGATCTCCTGGCGCTCAGGCCACGGTGGGGCCAGGGGTTTTGGAAGGTTGTGGGAGGCAGGTGTGGGTACCGGGAGTTTCTCAGGGGTGGAATGGGGCAATGGGAGGCAGAGTCTGGCTAGCTCTGGAGCTGCTTCCATCCCCACTCCCAGGCCCAGAGAAATACCAGTTGGTTTCTGGGGAGACCAATAGAGCTGAGTTGGATGGGCTGGAGCCGGATACTGAGTACACGGTGCACGTGTGGGCCCGTGTGGCTGGTGTGGAGGGGACCCCTGCCTCTACAGTTGTGAGGACTGGTGAGTGGACCTTGGTGGGCTGCCAACCATGCCTTGCTAGCTACCCTGCTGTGCTGAGCAGTGCTCTGGTTGCCCACAGTGTTCTTGCTCAGGGACATCTCTCCCCACACCCACCTGTCCTATGTTGACTAAGTGTCCACCTACAGCTGCCCTCCACCACCCATTCTGGGGCATGGGTTCCCTTCTGATTTGGGGTGCCTACAGTGACCTGTCCACACTAACCTCACCTGACCTTCAGACCTCCCTGCCATAATCATGCCTGTGCTGCCAACATATTCTCTGCCAGCCATCGAATGGCCCCTGACACCGTACCTTCCTCTGCCTCCAGACCCTGAGCCGGTGGGCAGTGTGTCGAAGCTGCAGATCCTCAATGCTTCCAGTGATGTTCTGCGGGTCACCTGGGTGGGGGTCACTGGAGCCACCTCCTACAAGCTGGCCTGGGGCCAGAGCGAGGGTATAGTTCCATGACCCACTCTTGTCCTTCCTGCTTGGGATTACCCCCTCTGGTTAGCCCTCACCCATCCCTGATTGTTGCTCTATGTTCACCTGGCCAGGTGGCCCTACGAAACACAAGATTCTCCCAGGAAACACAGATTCCGCAGAAATCAGGGGTCTGGAAGGAGGAGTCAGCTACTCGGTGCGAGTGACAGCACTTGTTGGGGACCGTGAGGGTGCTCCAGTCTCCATTGTCGTCACCACACGTAGGTGGAGCTTGGGCTGAAACGAATCTTGGATCCACAGCCTGCACAGTTTGGGGATGGGGTTTGTGCTTGGGATTGGAAAAGGGCTGAGGATCAGTAGTGTCTTTTGGGGGTGGGGTCTGATGGGTTGGGAGTGGTGCTTGTTCCAGTGTTGGGCTGGGATTGGCCAGGGAACTGGCGCCCCCCCCCCAACTCCCGCTTTCCCTCAGCGCCAGAGGCCCCGCCAGCCTTGGAGACGTTGCGTGTAGTGCAGCGAGGGGAACATTCCCTGAGGCTGCACTGGCAGCCGGTGCCGGGCGCACATGGCTTCCGCCTGCGTTGGCAACCAGAAGGTGAGAGTTGCCCTCCGTAGAGGATTAGGTGCTGGTGGGACCAGGCTGTGGGTAAGGTCAGTGAGTGGATAGGCTCTGTCAGTAGAAGTCTGTGGAATCGTGACAGGGCTCCATCAGTGAGGTGGGTGTGGCCCATGGGGGTCGGTGGGGCTGGGTTAGTGAAAAGAGGGACGATCAGTTAGGAGGGTGAACCTATTAGCAAGGTCAACCAGTGCATCTCGTTGGGGTTCATTCTCAGCAGGGTGAGTAGCAGAGAAGTGGGGGTAATACCAGTAATACTGGTCTACAACAGCCTCCCACCCTCATGCCTGCCCCAGGTGGCCAGGAACAGTCCCGGGTCCTGGGACCTGAACTCAGCAGCTATGAACTGGATGGGCTGGAGCCAGGCACCCCCTACCGCATGTGGTTGAGTGTCTTAGGGCCAACTGGAGAAGGACCCCCCACAGAAGTGATTGCGTACACTGGTAAGCCCAGAAATCCCATCTTTCCCTGGTATGCTCGTCCCACCACTGATGACTCACCCTGATTCCTGTACCCCAAGACCCTGAATGACTCCATGTCTACACCCTCTACCACTCCTGACCCTGGGGTGATCCCAGAGTGACCTCTTATGATATTTCGTTAAAACAAATATGGCCCAGAAGCTCCCTTTTGGGTTCTCAGAACACAGACGTTGATCCCTGGGTTCTCAGAACCCAGACTCTGATCCCTGGTCTATTGATTTCTCCTTCAGATTCACCTCGTGTCCCAAGCACTGAACTCCGTGTGGTGGACACCTCAGTTAACTCAGTGACTCTGGCCTGGACCCCAGTGTCTGGGGTATCCAGCTACATCCTATCTTGGAGACCACTCAGAGGCCCTGGGCAAGGTGAAAGGGGGATGAGGTTTAGCTGGGCCTCATGGAGGTTTAGTTGGATCTGAAGGGCCTCCAATTTAACAGATTTTCTATCTTCTGCAGAAATGCTTGGGGGCACACAAACACTGTCTGGGATTTCAAGCTCCCAGCAGGTATCACGGCTAGAACCTGGCATCTCCTACGTCTTCTCCCTGACACCTATCCGGGAGGGTGTACAGGGTCGGGAGGCCTCTGTCACACACACCACCTGTAAGTTTGTCTCAGTGGGAGGGGCCTATGTGGGGTAATGCTTGGGGGGCGGGGTCTGAGGGTAGGGCGGAGCTTGTTCCAGTGTTGGTCTGGGATTGGTCAGGAACCAGTGGGGTGGAACCTGTCTGATACCGGTGCTTTCCCTCAAGCCCTGAGGCCCCGCCTTGGAGACCTTGTGTAGTGCAGGGAGGGAATGTTCCCTGGTGTTCAGAGAGGCTGGCCAAGTCCGTAACTCCGCTTCCTTCCTGCAGCATGTCCCCGTGGCCTGATGGATGTGGTATTCCTGCTGCACACCACTCGAGATAATGCTCATCGTGCAGAGGCGGTGAAACGGGCTCTGGAACGTCTGGTGTCTGCACTTGGGCCTCTTGGGCCACAGGCAGCCCAGGTTTGACCCGGAGACAGCTAGGCCCCTGTCTGTTCCTGCCCTGCCCCACCCCAAGATCACATCCGTCTAGGCTCTCTGCCAGCTCTACCCCAGGTTTCAGATTTCTTCTCCTCCTGGTGGGCTTCCTAGCCTGCCATCACTGCTGGCCCCCCTAATATTCAGGTTTAGTTTCACACCTCTGGACTCTGTCTCTCCCCAGGTTTCATGTACCCCCCTCTTTTGCTGCTTTGTCATCCTCCCCAAGGTCCGTGTCCCTGCCCCCCCGCAGGTTGGCCTCCTGACCTACAGTCATCGTCCTTCTCCGCTGTTCCCACTGAACAGCTCCCACGACCCTGGTGTCATCCTGCAGAAGATCCGCAACATTCCCTACATGGACCCAAGTGGGAACAACCTGGGTGAGAACCGCAGTGGACATGGGCTCTCATTGGGAACTTGATGCTCTTGGGTCCTGACAGTTCCTTCCTCCTAGGCACAGCCATGGCCACGGCTCACAGACACCTGTTGGCACCAGATGCTCCTGGACGTCGCCAGCATGTGCCAGGGGTGATGGTTTTGTTAGTGGATGAGCCCTTGAGAGGTGACATCTTCGGCCCTATCCGTGAGGCCCAGGCTGCTGGTGAGGAGTTGGGCTGAGGGGTTCAGGCTGGAGAATAGGACTGGCTCCAGCAGTGTCGTCCTACAGCCTGCTGGACCTCTCCTTAGGGCTCAAAGTGGTGATACTGGGCCTGGCGGGAGCTGACCCAGAGCAGCTGCGTCGGTCAGTGCCGGGCCTGGAGCCTGTCCAGACCTTCTTTGCCGTGGATGATGGTCCAAGCTTGGATCGGGCAGTTGGTGGACTGGCAACAGCTCTGTGTCAAATAGCCATGACCACCCAGGTTTGGAAGAGGTCTCTGGGGGCCTAGGTGGCAGAGAAGAGGGGAACGGGGGGGGGGGATCTTGGGAGAACTGCTTGACTTCAAGGAGCTACTATGTCCACAGACAAAACCAGAGCCTTGCTCGGTGCTTTGTCCAAAGGTGAGTGTCCAGGGCTGAGTCTGGGTGAGGACCACAACTGGACTGCCACCTTGATTCTAATTCCACATGTCTTTCCCCAGGGCCAGAAGGGCGAGCCTGGAGAGATGGTGAGTGGCCCTGGAAGTGGGTGAAGAATGGGTTGGGGATCGAGGGGATATGCTGTAGCATAGGGCTTACTAATCACCCTCTCCAGGGCCTCAAAGGACAAGGTGGACCTCCTGGGCCCCCTGGCCTCCCAGTGAGTACTTCCCCACCCCTGAGCTCTGCACCCTGGTGGGCTTACTGCCTCCTTAACTGCTGTCTCTTTCCAGGGCAGAGTTGGTGCTCCTGGCCCCCAGGGGCCCCCTGGAAGCGTCTCTGCAAAGGGTGAGAGGGTAAGTGTGGAGACTGCTGAGGTTTCTTTGGGAATTTTAGAAGAAGAAGGAAGAGAAGGAAGAGACTGAGTTAGAACCACAGGGTATTCTTTGAAGTCTAAATGGACATTATAAATCACACCAGAGACTTTGGGGAAGAGTGGGAAGAAGAATGGGGTTCTGAGATTCCCTGGATGGAAGGTCTAGGCTCTGGAGGCAGGGAAGGTCTCCTCTGCCTGGATTAGGTTCCGGTCAGCTCAGAAGGGTCACTTTCTGTCCCATGGCCCCAGTAACACTCAGGGGCCTGGGAAGTGGGGAGTCCAGATGAAGAATAGTTTCTTCAGCAAACCTGGGACACCAAGGGAGAGTCCCTTTCTGGCCTGACCTCTTTGCCTTCTTAGGGCTTCCCTGGGGCAGATGGGCCACCAGGCAGCCCTGGCCTCCCTGGAACTCCTGGAACCCCTGGGCCAAAGGTGAGTGAGCCTTGCCCTTGCAAGTCACAGGGTGGGATTGTTTGCTTGAGGAGGAAGAGTGTCTGATAGTCCTGACGCGGACTTCACTTACAGGGCTCCCCGGGGTGGCCTGGCACTCCTGGAGAACCTGTAAGTTGTTTTCCCTTTTTGGCTCTCCCAGTGTCTCCCAAAGTTTTTCCTGCAGGGTGGGGAGTCTGGGGAGGTGGGGCAGTGTTGTCCCAAGGGGGCCTAGGCTGAGACCTGCCTGAGTCTAGACAGCACTCTTCTCTGTTTTGTCTTCAGGGAGAAAGAGGGCTTCGAGGCCCAAAGGGGGAGCCGGTAAGTGAAAGGTGAAGGGAGGGCAGCCAGAATGTCCCAGGGAGGAGCAGGCTTGCCCCAACAAGATGCTGTGCAGGGTCTGGGGTGCGATGGAAGCATGCTTGGGGCACCCCTAGTACCTTCTCCCACCTCAAGGCTCCATCCCCTGAATCCCTGCAGGGGGAGCCTGGACAAGTCAGTGGAGGCCAGGGCACTGGTCTTCCTGGGCGGAAAGGGGACCCCGGGCATCGGGTAAGTTCTGGAGTAGGTGGAGACAAGTGACGTGGGGTGGGAGGACCACTGGAAGGGGAGTAAGAGTAGAAGTCTGTGAGGTTGCGCTTTACACTTGGTCTTCCCCATCAGGGCCCCCCAGGATCTCATGGCCCGCCGGGGGACCCAGGACCCCGTGGTCCTCCAGGACCTCCTGGAACAGCTGTGAAGGTAATAGCATGACCTTCCCCATACTATCTCATGGCCTCCATGTAATCTGTGACATAGTGGCCCCACTTGAACCCATTAAGCCCTGCTGGTCTCTCTGAGCCCATGGGACCCCTTGACCCCCCATGAATACACAGCTCCTCATGACCCTTGCAATCCATTTTGACCTCATGGCCCTCATTCCTCCTGCTTTCCTGAGAAGTGGGGTATGGTCCAGGGTCTTGGTCATAATCTGTCTTTCAGGGAGACAAAGGAGATCGTGGGGAACGGGTAAGTGAGGGGCAAGGTGTGCTGGTCGTGCCTTGAAGTCTGGCTTGCCTCTGGTAGTGCCCTGACCTGCTATTCTCTCTTAGGGCCCCCCTGGGCCAGGTATTGGTGACCCTGCTCCAGGCGAGCCTGGACTGCCGGTAGGGAGCCTCCATACTCTGTTGGGGACTATGAGGGCTGTGAATGGGGGTTCTGCTGTGCCAGTGGGTGGGTACCGAGCCTCAGTTTAGGGTTCACATTTTTTCTTACTTTCTCCTAGGGTCTTCCTGGAAACCCTGGGCCCCAAGGCCCAATCGGCCCCTCTGGAAAGAAAGGAGAAAAAGTAGGAGACGCGACTTTTTGGTGTCCCGGTTTGGGATGGGATTGGTTGAAGCCAAGTGCTGGGAGCCTCCCCTAGATCTTCTACTAATCTGTGTCTCCTTCAGGGTGACTGTGAGGATGGAGCCCCAGGCCTCCCAGGACAACCTGGGATCCCAGGAGAGCGGGTGAGTGTAGAGGCTAGAGGTTGAGTGTGAGAGCATAATTCCAGCCCCAATCCTTACCCATCAGTGGTCTCCTTCATCCTTATGCCAAAACCCAATTCACTGAGGCCCCAAATTCATTTCTCCTAGGGCCTACGGGGACCTTCTGGAGATGTTGGCCCCAAAGTAAGTGCCATTTGTGGAAGGGTGGAAGAGTGGAGGTATGAGGAGTGGTACCGAATCCCTATAGGATTAGGGAAGCTGAGAGGAAAAAGAGTTCTCTCCAGGACAGAGGCTGTGGTTTCAGAGGAAATATGGTGAGAAGTTGAGACATCTTGTCTGGAATTCAGTGGTCAAGGTCCCTCTTCTAACTCTTCCCTCAGGGTGAACGGGGACAGACAGGGGCTGTGGGTGAGACTGGAGAGAAGGTAAGTGCAGTTTGGGGGGGCTCTCAGGGCCCTGCGGTGTCTGGAACAAGACTCAACTCTGACCCATCTGTTCCAACAGGGTGAACGTGGACCCCCTGGCCCAATGGGACCCCAGGTGAGCTCCCTGATGGCAGTGCCACAGAAGCTCCTTTTGTGGGCTTTGACCCCTGCCAATCTAAATCTTGATCCTCCATGACGCCTCTCTCGCCCCCACCACAACCTCTAGCCCTCATTTGCCATGATCACCCTGCCCCCACCTATGAACATCAGCATTTCTTGCTCTTCCCCAGGGACTGCCCGGAGTTGGGGGACGTCCTGGAGCTGAGGGTCCTGAAGTGAGTCTGTGACTGGTGGGACCAGGAGTGGGGCTTCCCTGTGCTCCTCCCCTCCTGGGCTCACGCCCTCTTACATGCAGGGGCCACCAGGACCTGCTGGTCGCCGAGGAGAGAAGGTGCGTCATGGATTGTGGGCCAGTTCCCTCTAGTAACACAGGGGGATACGGGGACCTTGGATCTCATTCCTACCTCTGTCCTTTCTCCACAGGGAGAGCCTGGTCTCCCTGGGGACCCTGCAGTGGCGGTGAGTGAAGAAGGGTAGGGTTTTGAGCAGTGACCCACCTGTTAGCCAGTGTCCCAGCCATGACCCCATAGCCTCGGAGTCCAGTGGATCTCCTTATGCTGTAATACAGCTCCTACTCGGCTGTGACCCTGTGACCACCATGCAGGCCATGAGCGCTGTCTTTCCTCTGCCCTGCACTCTGTGGGGAGAGCTCTCAGCGACCTCTGGGCAGAGACTGGGCTCTGTACCTTCCAGCGCTCTATCACCCAGTCCCAATCAAGGCTGAGGAACTGTGATTTCAGGTGGGGTTAAGCTGTGTTTGTCCTGTTTGTTCTCAGGGGCCGAATGGTGCTGGAGCCAAAGGAGAAAAGGTGAGTCTGGAGTGAGTGAGGGAGGCTGTTGGTGGGGGAGGGGGGTGAAGGGGAG
>PVHY01022523.1:0-22283 GCA_004024945.1 Uropsilus gracilis
CCAAACAACAATTTGCAGAAAAATGGGAGGAGTGACTGAAAGGGGGATACAGAGGGGGAATATGGAGGGAGGAGGAAGGGGGATACAGAGGGGGGATATGGAGGGAGGAGGAGGGATCAATTAATTCACAATTGTGACAAATCAATAAAATGAATAAAAAAATAAAAAATAAAAAAAAGAATTAAAAAAAATAAAGAATAAACTTTGAAAAAATAAAATAAAATAAAGATCCTGTGTCTTCGAACTTGGGAGAGGGGTGCTCTATGGAGGAAGGGTGGGGTGTTTCCTTTTCTGGCAACCTGGCTGGGCATCCACCCTTTAAGTGGCTTTTGGGAGGCTGATCCTAATGAGATAGACTGTGGTGAGGTCACATCATTCATGAAATTGTCCTAGGAAACAGGATTAACAGCCCATTTTATGCATTGGGAGTGTGAGCCTCAATGCCCAGTGGAAAGTTGGTGAGTGGGAGCATATGTCCTCTCACTGCCCAACACAGCAGGACCCAGTGCCACATCCTGCCCTCCTCACATCCCTCAGCAGCAGCATCTAAGATGTTTCAGCACTCAGGGTGCTGCCTCTGGGGACTTTCACCCAGAGCCCCCCACCTGTAAAGCAGGAGGAAGTCTGGCCGAGTGCCTCAGTCAGCTGGACTAGAAAGCCCATCGTAAGTCTGGGCTGTTTGCAGCCAGCATGCTTATTACCGTGCAGAGAATCTATACCAGACGCTGTCTTGGAGCATCCAGTCTCGAGAAGCAGTTTATTGATCTGGCAGATGATTAAAAGACAACAGAGATGAGCTCAAGTGATGCTTTGGTTTTTCCATCCTGAAAGTGAATCTAAAATTTCCCAGGGGGATCATTATCCCATCTGCTGCTGAGGCAGAGGCAGATGGCTTCTCGGTGCAGTCAAAGGACACAGGGTGTCCCAGTCCATGTCTCCTGGCTCTGCTCTGTCCTCAGCAAGACACTCTGGGGAGAGGAGTGTTCGTCCTAGATGCGGGACACATCGACTCCATGCCTGTGCCAGAAGGAGACCTCATGCATTCCATCATCAGGGCTCTGCCCTCTCCTCTCTCTTTATAGGCGGAGAGAGATCCTTCTGGAATAACTGTAAAGTTTTAAGACTGCTCCAAGAGGAAAGGGAGGAAAAACTGGCTTGCACACATTGCAAAGAGCTAACCGTCCCAGCAGTCGGGAGAAGGGACAGAATTTGGGCTGATGTGTATGAAGTCACCTGGAGTTGTCATTTGAAACAGACATGGCTGCTGCCAAGCCCTGGATGACCTAATGTGCTACTCAGCACACTGCTTGACTTGTCACTCCGTAGATACACTGTGAGGCTCCAGAAGAAATGACAGGAGGTTCAATGCTCAGGCAGCAAATAATTTACAACCTGTACCTAATGTGAGAACTTTTACAGCAGTGGTTTCATGGACAAAAATACATATTAAAAGACTAATGTAATTGCTCATGCTGGCAGTGAAACATAACCAGATTGGGTTTCATCAAGACACCTATAGCAATGAAGCATGCTTCAATCTGATTAGAGAGTGAACAGCTCTGTGCTGGAACAAATTATATGCTGCCCAGGCCAGCAACAGAAGAACTGGAATAGCAAATAAATCCTGACAATTGATTTCTTTTGAGCAAACTCCCCATTGCTCCCCTTCCACCCTCTGCGACGCCATTGCTGAAACTGTATATGTGTGCTCCTTATACAAGTCTCAGTATTATCAGTTCCTGGGCTACCAAAGAAAGCTGACTGCTTGGAAACCTTGAACAACAACCAGATCTGAATTTGCTTTCTACAAAATTAGCCTATGGTAAAAATGCTTTATCCCAGAACAGCCTCATACACATAATTAGATTGTGCTGCATAGAAGGGGACTTCCTTAGACATTTTCCTTGGGGAATGTTTTTATAGCTAAAAATGAGCCCTCTTTACATTCCCCATGCCCCACCCCTAATCCTGCAGCCCACTGTTTTTTGTCAAAGATAGTTGCAATTACAGCTCATTAATCACCCAAACAGACTCTGCCAAGAATGCTGATAGCAAGGAGGTTCCAGGGGGCAGCCTCGGAGGCAGGACAGGAGAGGTGGGGTTGGGGTGACTCTCTCCAGCCAGGTCTGTAAAGCCACTAGCCCAAGAGCTTCTACTTCTCAATTCCTTTTTTTCTAAACTGAAATCTCACCCCCTAACTTGGGTTGAGATCAATTGAGCAAGCATTGAGACAATGGGGTCTTTGTATCTGACTAGTCCAGCACCCCTACACCATGTAATTAAAAATAATTGAATCCCTCCCTAGGTGAACAATGATGTAAGAAAATGAAAAATATTTTTTAAAGTCAAAATAATTTAAAACAATCAGAAGCGCTCAGGATCCTTTGTGAAAGCATAGTTGTAGGGTAGGTGAGTTGCTCAGCTTTTTCCTCCATTAACCGTACAACCAGCACCGGTGGTATTGTGCCCTCCCCATGCTTGTCTATACACCCAAGCCCAGTGGGTGTGCACACGTGTAAGTGGGCTCACCTGCACCTAGGAGGAAAAGATTAAAGGACTGCGTCACCCTGGGGTGAGAGAACATGAGGTGAGAGAGTGTGAATATTCCTGGGAGGATTGGGGGGGCTCACCTGCCTCCCAGATAAACCACCCAAACCCTCACTGGCCCTGGCCCTCTCCCTGGCCTGCCTAGTGTGTCTGTGTAACTGCTAGAACCAATAAAGAACCTACCAAGAACCTGATGCTTGCACTAGAGTAGTGTATGCTTTGACTATGCAGACAAGTTTTTTCCTATCATTCTATCACCAGTGCCATTCTCTTTCTGAATGCCAAAATCATTTGTAATTTATGCAGTGTGTGTGTGTGTGTGTGTGTGTGTGTGTGTGTGTATGCAAGTGTATGCACAAGCACTCTGCCTATACTCAGGAGAGGACCTGCAGTATTTGTATACCAGCATCTTTCTTAACCCAACAACAGGACGCAGAATAAGACTCTTGTCTTAAGGAAGAAAAGTATCTTTAGCAAAGGAAAAAAGAACTGGATGATAAATTTAAAACAAGTTTTCTAGCAAATGAGGTTGCTTCTAAAGAGCTAGACAATGCAGTCATTTCATTAAGAACCAACAACAGTTTTCAGAGAAAAGGCTTAACTTGTTCACAAATGTCCTTAAAGAGTCAAGAGAGGCAAAAATATACAGCATTTTAGAGGTGAAAACGCGTTGGCCGTAAAGATGAGACGCCATCTGGTGTCACATGGGGAAGTCTCCTTCTCTGACACCTCATTTAAAACACATTCCACCAGTCCCCCTGTCAGGACCTGCATTTCCTTCTTCAGACACTGGTACTAATAGACATCAGGTCGAATTCTGGTATACAGCAGACTTGATTTCCTTAACCAGTTCTTTCTTTCAGGGAGATAATGAGGGAACCTGACAGTGGTGGGGGCAGGGGGTTAGTGCTTAAAGCTTTAGATTTCCCTAGATGAGGGGTCAGCGCTTGCTACCTGAAGTCCACTGGATCTTATGGCTCTTCTGAATCAAGACTAGGAGGGGTTAGTGTGAGTTGTGGGATTTTTAAACTTTCAATTAAAGAAAGATTGAAGGGATAAACATAGCTCAACTCATTTTCCTTGTACCATTCTCTCCAGTCAGTCATTTTAATGGCCTCGTTAGGAAACCACATGACCTCTGGTTGGCCAACAAGCTTAGGGAGCCTTTCACCCAGCTTTATTCAATGTCCTTAAAAATTGTTTCGAACAAAGTCACATAGTTCAGTTTTCCCAATGCCTCAGAAGCTGTCTTAAATAGAAGCAGTTACAAAGGATCTTAGGGAAAATGCTAAGAGAGCTGAAACTGCTTGCCGAGATGAGCAGGGGCCACCAGGGCGCACAGGTTTGCCACGTTAGGCAGGGGGAAGCGTTGATGCAAACTCAGTTCTAGCACCACCACCCTTATCCCCTTCTCCAACTCTCCCATGCCTGAATTCTGGAGATGTTCTAATCAGAGGGGAATGTAAATAAGAGTTTTCCAATTAAGAACATACAGAAAGCCTCAAGTTGATGAGTAGGGTGTTTTGCCAAGTTTTCTGACAAGTCACTTTCATTAACACTGATGAACTGTACTATTAGGAAGGTTGAGTAAATACTCTTAAAATCATGAAACAAAGTGCCCTCTCTCTACATTTAAAAGAAGAAAGGAGAAGTCAGCAGGAAGGCACAGACTTGCCTCAAGCGCTCTCCATAAATAAAAGGTTTTATTTCAGAGATATGATGAGCTCTGGGCATCTATAATTGTCCCTCACTGTGAGACAAATGCTATAGCATTTGTCAGAAGAAAACTTACTGAGAAGTCAAGATTTTTTCTTGTCAAAACAGGGAGCTTATGTTGTAACCACCAAGTTCAGTCTCTTTGACCTGGCCTGCCACTAGGGTAAAGGAGATGATAAAAGGCTAATGACAGATGGCATGGGATAGCTGATGTATAAAGGAGAATGGAAAAGGTATTTCAGCATTTTTGAAAATCCTGCTCACCAGTAAAATCCACTGCTTCCAACTGTACTGCAATAACCAAAGCTTATTTAGAACCGGGTTTTATTTTTGTTTATGATATAGTTGTGGCAATTGTTACCATATGTCTGACTCCCAGCTCCACCAGCCCCATGGTCTGGTTCTGAAACAGCAGATATGCTGTGCTCTGGGGTAGAAAGGGCAGTGCTGTGTGTGAACACACTGCTGTCCCTCTCTCAGAGGTGCTGGCAAGAGGGGCCCTGGCTTGCCTTGTAAAAGTAGCTCCAGAGCAAATCATTAGCACGTCTAACCTCAATATTTTGAAATCCAGAAACAACATTGAGTCATGCTGTTCATACTGTAAAGTTTTATTGCATTTTTTTAAACAGAGTCAAAAACAAGCTGGAGATCATGTGAATTATCTCTTCACATGTGTCAAGCCCAGGAATTTGGCACATTGATCAAAATGATGGAATGGAGCAGGGAAGCCACCAGGAATATTTCATGAAAAGAAAATCACTCAGGCCTGAGAACGCATGGCACTTCAGGAGGCGGGTTCCCATTGTCTGAATCACACACCTGGCTCGGTGTCTGAACTTTGAGAAAATGAGGCTATAAATGCCCGCATCCTGCACTAACTAGAGACTCAGTGAAAGCAAAGGAATCCACAGGGAGCAAGTATTGGCTTACACTGACATCAATATGTCTTCCCAGATGTGCTTTCTGGGAGTCTGTGCAGTCAGGGATCTGAGATGGAACTTTCTGGAGAAGAATGGATGGATGGACGGATGGATGGATGGATGGATGGATGGATGGATGGATGGATGGATGGATGGATGGATGGATGGATGGATGACTGAATCTAATGCTGGGAAAGTATAGTACACACTGAAGACTGAAACTACCCGCAGGTTTTTTCCTAGATGATTTCATAATTCTCCAGGTCAACACTCTTTGAAGACAATCCACCAATTCCACCTCAGGCCTCAAGTTGATAGAAATCCTCAATTAGAGGAGCATCCAGGAATAGTTTTTCAGCCATATGTCCAAGGCCCCAAAAGCAGACCACTTCCTGGGTTTCCTAGACTGCTCAGGAGAGACTTAAATAGACTGATCACCATTCCAAGCAACACCTTGCAGAATGAGGAACATGACAGAAGAGAGCATCCAACAAGGTCTTTCCAGGAGACAGATGGATAGACTTTTGGTGCCAGGCACGGAATTAGATTATATGACTGCTGCAATGAAACATGTATAGTATCAGTACCAGAGCAGACCAATAACTCAATCATCTGGAATAGAAAATCTAGAAACAGGCCCCAAATTCAATATTATATGATAACATTTAGTGGGAAACAATTACTAAGATTATTACTAAATTGTTCAAGTATAATGGGTTAATGCTAGTAAATAAGTAACGCTAGTAAATAAGTTGGATAAGTCATATATCTCATGACTTATACCAAAAGAAATTCCAAGTGATTAAACATATAAATATTTAACATAAAATCATATAAAAGTTGTATGGGGTATAGTGAAAAAAAAATAAACAAAAGCCTTGAGGAAAGTCAAAACAAGCTAAGCACCAAAATGAAGCACACAACTATGAACAGGAGGGAAAGGGGGGGGAAGGGGAGGGGGGGGCAAACCTTTGAGATTACAAAGTTGTGAAATTTATATATAAATAAAGAAAAAAGAAAAAAGAAAAAAATTTTAAAATAAAAAAACATATAAAAGAAAATGTAGCTGCTTTTAGAGTTCTGTTTCTGAGAAGGGAAGGAATTTTAATGCATCAAATAAGAGGTAGAAACCATAAGGGAAAAAGACCAATGGATGCAAAACAAAACTTCTGTTGAGAGAGAGAGAGCACGCAATGGGTCAAAAAGGTAAAGAGAAGCATAAGAAGTCGACAAAAGAAGACATACATGCAGCTATTGCATGTGTGTGTGGCAGATGCTGTTTGTCAGTCACATTTGTCAGCCTCCTCTCTTTTGCTCATTCTAACCTCCTGAAAACTGCAGACACTCAACACAATTTCCCCCACCAGCAGATTTGGATGTCCATGTGATGTGAGCCTGCACAAAGCTGTAAGAAGAGGTTTGCATAATTCTTGGTCAGGTAATCCATAGATTTCTATTTCTTTGCATTTGGTTACTAGAGATTTATTTTGTTTCAATTATTTTAGATGAACAAGTTCTAGCAACCTAGTGTACATCACACTCCTAAAGCTAACAGTGCCATATTACACACTTGAAAATTTGTTAAAAAGATAGATCATAATTTAAGTGTTCTTATTATAAAACAATAACAAAAAATTGTGGAGGAGAAAGAGGATACAAAGCCTGGGAAACACTGGGTTTGTCTTTTACCTTGATTGTGGTAAAGGTATCACCAGCACAGGCTTATCACAAATTCACTAAGTTGTTCAGATTAACTATGTATAGTTCTTTGTATATTAGTTGTATCACCATAAATCTACCTAGAAAATAAAGTTATAGCACAGAATGTTAAATACATACATACATACATACATACATAAATGGAGAAGGTTGTTACCACCTTTTCACTTCTGACCTTCTTCTTGAAAGAGGATGTGAAGCTTGGAGCTGTAGAAACCACTTTGTGACCATGAAGATCAAAACAATGACAGAGACACTAGTTTCTGCAGTCCTCAGTCTCCTGGGTATTTAAGAAAAGCTAAGCCCCAGTTGTCTAAGATAGCACAAACCTATTACTCTATAACTTGAGAAGAAATGCATTCCCAATAATTAAGGAGTTAACAGCTGTTAACAAGCATTACATAAACATATAATATATATGCACTACCTGCACTACCTCAATACACAAAACAAAATGGGGAAAAATACATTCATACAGAACAACATTTTTATTTCATTTTTCAATAACTGTACTGTTTGGAATTAAGTGCTTGAATTCTAGAAATACCACTAATTCCTAAACAGTCATGCCTGAATATTCTGAATACATGTTTTACTAAACATCTAAAAAGTACTTAGGATAACCAATTATGATACCAACCCAACAGCAACAACAAAAATTAGAAACATCATTAAATGTACATTTAGTCATGTTCATTTTAACATTATATTATCAAAACAAAGAGAAAAGCCTTAAAATCTAGTTGTCTTACAGTAGGATATTAGTTAATGGATAGCTGTTTAGTCTATAAAGTGACATAATATGTGGCACTAGCAAAGACTGAAAATACATCAGTCTTTTTATCATTGCATCCCAGGGTCTAGCAGAGTCTGCCTTATGCTAATAGGTTTGTTTTTTCACTTTCTTAAATGAGTTAAAGTGAGAATGAAATATAGTAAACTGATACTAATAGCTTTATCTTTTTGCTTTGATCACTTACATATTCCTTTTGTTCTACAATTTCCATAAACTACATATGACTTTTATAACTAGGAAAAAGTTAAAAGACAACTACTGAAATAAATCCTTCTTTCCTCCAACGGTCAAATCTCCTCTCCTCATCTTTGCAACAATAAGCATGACATTTACATTTATTTGAAAACTATTCCAATTGTGAATGGGAGAACACAGAGAAATACTAATGAACAAAGGGAATTTTTCAATAGATTAAAGAAAACAAGGAAAGTGTTTGGAGAGTGCTAGTAGTCTAATTATCCTGGACCCCTTACTTTTTTACCTCCAAGACAATCTGGAGTCTCGGACATTGGTTTGCCAAGTGAAATGTTTTTTCTGCTCCACTATTGACCCAGCAAATTACATGTCACAGTTTGATTGAGAAAACATGTGCAAAGTGTCTCCAAAGTAGCAATGGGGATGAGACTACTTGTTCCAGTCTCTTTAAAACAGCCAAGAGTGAAAAGCATGGGTTGGTTAATTGATGAGAATGGTGAGCATTCTAGGCTCCCTAATCATCCATTTTAAAGCAACAAACAGTCGTCAGAATGTTGCAATGAGCCAAATACAGTATTTAGCCTGACTTACCCTATGTGCAGGCTCGTGTGTGTGTATGTGAGTGTGTGTCTTGTTTTTGTTCTCTGGTCCTGGGACCCATCTTCATTTTCCGTACTTATTTTGTTTATATTTCTAAAATGCAAATTGTGACTTTCTGCCTGGGAACACTACAAAGTCCTTCCTCAAAAACACTGAGGAAACAGGAAATGTAGAGATTTCCCACACAAGTAGCTTTCCACTCCTATTAGGCATAATGATGTTCATAACAGGTTCCCAGAAAATAAAATACTTTTTTTTTCAAAAGGACTAAGAGACTCTGAGATTCACTTGAAAGAATAGAAGAAGGGGTCTCTTTACTGACTTATAAAAAAGTGCTTATAAAACTTCTCGAATCTCAACAGAACTCTATATAATTTTCTAGAACTTTCTTTAAGATTCACAGAGTCAATGGTATCTTTGATTACATTAAAAAAACACAATGATTTCATGACTGTGTCCCTTTTTTTCACAAAATAGGTTAGAGACCATTTTAATAGGTCTTTTCCCCTAGTCTTTTTTCATGATAAAGTTTTATTCTTTAGTATAAATTATATAAGAATATAAATTATATGTAAATCAAAATCACACACATTAGATAATTCAATGTATTATATAGCATAATATGTATTTCTGCATGCATTAATATATAATATATAAAACATCATTTCTATAATATATAGAATAATTATATATAAAATGATTTTATAGAGAATAGCATACATATTTAACATTACATAATAAATAGTTTGTTGTTTTTTTTATCCTAAATAGTCTTCATAAAAAGCTAATACAAGAGTTTCAGGAGGGGAAGAGATGTATTAGGAATAAATGGCAGCTTCCCAGGGCTGACATCTATCCCCCCTCTCCCCAGAAACCTCTGGTTAGCACTTATATTGGTTTAGACAGAGTAGGATACAGAAATTCTACTTTAGTCTAGAAATGAGATGTTCCACTGTGGCAGTGAGTCTGTTAGCAATTACCTGTTGTTCTAAAATGAGGGGGCTTCTGTCTATGAAAATCTCAATCATTAATTTCTAGAATCTGTGTTTTGTATACCTGAGTGACTTTGCAGGTGAAAAAAAATAGTTTGACAACTTCTAACCAAGACTAAGAAAACTTTAGTCAGAATGTTGGGTCTTTAAGAAATGTGAGCAATAGCCTTACCAATGGTGTACTTTCCTTTCTACATGTGAAGTAATTTTCATTCTTTTGTAATCAAAGTCCCTTCTATACTCTTCCACTTCGGGCAATTCACAACACAACACTGGTCTTCCCTTCAAGGTCAAATCACAGAAGACTCATTTTTAAACACAGATACTTTACACAAGAGGGACCAAGGTCAATGAACTACGTTAAACTTGAGCACAAACGAATAAAGAACAGGCTTTCTGGAAAAGACAGGCTGAAGTCAAATATCAACCCTTTTTAGGCAAAAACAGAGATTCAAGGAATGTGGCTGTGCTGAGTCTTGTGGGTCAAGGCAGGCTGGGGCAGCAAAAGCATCATTAGGATGCTGGATACTTCTTTGAGGGCTGGATAAGGATGCCCTTGGAGAAAGTGGGTATTGAGACAATATAGTAGCCTGTATTATTACAGAATAATTATTCTCTAATATTATTTTTTATTAATTAAATTATATTTCATCAATTATTAAATAGTTCTACCTGGAGCCCCAGGTCTATGTTGTCCAGTTAGTGGCATTGTCTTTGAGAGTCTTATAATTCATGATTATCTATCTACAAACTTAGAGACATCTGACCCAGGAATATGACCATCCTCCCACCACCCTTTGTACCATCATTTACCACAGATATGGCGGTCAGTTTTCTAAGACTCCACTGTAGATAGCATGAAAGAGCAACAAAGACAAATATGACATACCATCTCTCCAGAGCTTATTCAAGTTGTGTTTCAAAATAATGACTTTCTCCAGAAATGTGTATTGCTATAAAATATTTGTAGGAAAAAATTATTTTATTCTTCTAGGAAAACAGTATACCTGGCAATGCATTAAAATCTACCCTTTTAAAAGAAAATATTGACATGAGAACATCAAATACTAAGAGAAGATGCCTTTTGAAGGGAAAAAATGGAAATGACATGGAACTAAACCTCTTATGCGTTTTTGGTGGGGTTTTAGTGTTGCGATTGGGAATAAGGCAGAGATTATCTTTAAAAGTAGACTCATGATGAAGATATCTTAAATTCAGCGAATTCATCTCTCAGTTGGTGAAATAACTCCCTGAGAAATGATGTGACAAAGATATTTCCAGCTTCATAAAATCCACTTCTGGTTTTCCTCATTTGGTATTTAATCAGCAATGAAACATTTTCCACAGATTGAAATAGATACCCCAGGATCTTATTTATAAACCATTGGGCAGGGGAATAAATGGCAATAGAATGACTTCAGCTTCCTTGGCAATGAAGAAATGAACAAGGTTTGCCAGGAAGTGTTCTGACAGCCATCTAATCTAGAGACTCAAAGGCAGGCCTATGTCAAGCTGGGGTGAACTCCCCGTACATGTTTACATATTTATATGTGAATATACATTGTTCAAGGGCCATGGTTTTCATCAAACTCTGACCAGACAACTCCAAAACAGTTAAGAAACATTGGCATAAAGTAAAACAAAAGTTAAGAGTCAGTGAGAAACAGAAGTGTATTTTGGAAAGAACAAATATTGTGGAATTGAATAATTAAAGTAGAAAAAGGATTTGTTTACTCTCACTGAGGACCTGGTGTTGGGAAGGGCTGAGGGATGAGGCATTCCCAGGGGTGTAGAGACAGTCACCCAGTAATCTTTTTTTTTTTTTTTTTTTTTTGAAACTAGGTCTCACTATTTTTGCCTGTGGAACCATAGACTTACGTTGCCCGGGGTACAACAGACTCAAGCAATCCCCAGCCTCAGCTTCCCAGGTAGCTGGGGTTACAGGACGTGCCACCACACCCAGCTATTTTTTTGAAACTAGGTCTGCTATATTGCCCCAAGCGGGACTCGAACCGCGACCCCTGGTCGCCACAGCGACTTCCTAGGCTGCCGCTCACAAACATGCACCACCGTGCCCAGCCTGCATTTTAATCTACCTGCCTTCCAGACATACAGTGCTCATGATAAACTATTCAATGGGAAGGTCATGAATAGAACAGAAGACACAGCTCAGTGGGACTCAAGATTGAAGCCATGCATGAAACAGGATCTAAATGGGACTCCCCATTTGGATGGGGACCTCATGCTGGGCTGTAAAATGACCAGGAGCTGCTGCCTGATGCAAAGGGAGGAAGTACTGGCAGTGTCTTGGGATGATCAAGTCCTTGCTGGCTTAGGGGACTGTGACTTCCCCACAGGACACACCAAAAGAAGAAATGGTTCCGAATCAGGGGCCTGGGAATGTGTAGGCAATATTAAGCTATCCACAGAGGCATTCATATGGAGAAAGGTAAAGAAAACATGCATACATGTACATGTGCACACACACAAGCATGTACACACAAGCATGCTCACACACAGCCTTCTCAACGTGAGCTTGAAAACTGAAGAACAAAGTATCATGAAACAAACAAAATAGAAATACTGGACTTCAGTACAGGGAAGATTATGAAAGACAAGTACTTTAACACAAATGAAAATATATACACTGAAATATAATACTAAATAGAAGGGATAATAACTATTAGATTGGTCAAACTACAAAGTCATAGACCTGGGATATTTTACTGAGACTCAGAGTGAAGCACAGGCAGGTAAAGAAATGTGAGGTAAGGAAGAAAAGCCAGGTAATCTGGACATAGACTGAAACCCTCCACAATGAGCCTCATGTGAGTTCCAGAAGTCAGAAATACATAGAAGGTTGGGGTGGTAATTTTGTTTGTTTGTTCCTCCGGGTTTAATTAGGTTATCAAGCTACAATACAACTGATAACTTTATATCCTGAAGCAAAAGAAACAATTTTAATACTGCAATAGTAATTCTGTTTATATCCTAGTCAATCAATCATATTTCTAATCTGACACTATTGGTAATTTATAATAATGCTCTTACTATGGTTGACTACAGTCTTGGTTTAATTCTATATTCAATTTCTCAGGCTGTTGCTTTATCAGGGAAAAATAGAATAAGTGATAGTCCACTGGTTATTGCTGCATGTTATTAAAATATTTTCTTGTGAAGGAGTCTATAGACTCTGCTTGCTTTAGGCATTGATTTTTTTAAATTTATTTATATATAAATTTCACATCTTTGTAATCCCAAGCATTCATCCCCCCGACCCTCCCCACCATTCCCCCCAATTGCCCCCTGCCCAAGCTTGTGTGCTTCAGTTTGGTGGTTAGCTTGTTTTAACTTTTCCTCACGACTTTTGTTTATTTTTCCCTGTATCCCATATATTAGTGAAACCATTTGGTTTCTGTCTTTTTCTCTTTAACTTATTTCTGCTAATATGATTTCTTCTAAGTACATCCATGTTATCATAAAATCATCAAGTTTGTCATTTTTAATTGATGAATAATATTCCATTGTGTATATATACCACATCTTTTTCATCCAGTCATCTGTTTTGGGGCATTTAGGTTGCTTCCAAGTTCTTGCAATTATAGATTGTGCTGCAGTAAACATCCAAGCACAGGTGACCCTTTGTACCCACATTGAGGTCTCTTTTGGGTAGGTTCCCAAGAGAGCAATTGCTGGGTCAAATGGTAGTTCCATTTTCATTAATTTGAGGGTCTTCCACATAGCTTTCCATAGAGGTTGGACCAGTTTACATTCCTGGGGTGGCAATTTTTGAACAACCAATAGTGAGCCGTTTTTCTAATTGAATGAAAAAAGAACCCTATGTCCTATATATAGCACATGCCAATTGCAAAAAGGAGAAGGAAAAATAAAACCACATCTAGATACTTTGTAATGAAACTAGAGGACACCAAAGAAAAAGATAATTTCTGGAAGTGATAAGGGAAAAAATTACAAATTACCTACAAAGGAGCAATGGTTGATAGAATGTATTGTTTTTCTATGCTATTAAAAAAAAAAAACCACGAACTTGGCAGCTTAAAACAATTCACATGTCTTACCTCAGTTGCTGTGGGTCAGGAGTTTGGACATACTTTAACTGGGTTCACGTGAGGCTGCAGTCTGGATGGCAGGCAGGGTGGTGTTCTCATCAGGAGACTCAGTTGGGGAAGTACTCATTTATTTCCAGGTTCACTCAGGATGCTGGCAGAGTTCATTTTCTGAACATTCTAGGATTCCTAGTTGTTTGCTCCTTCAAAGCAGCAAGGATTCTTCTGCTGCCAGTGTCTAGCAAGGCAGTCTGACATGACATAATGGTCTCCCAGCAGTGATGCCCCACCTCCCTGGCCTTATTTTTCTGTCAGCTCATCCATGCACAAATAAGGAGACTATATAAGAGAATGAGCACCAGTACACAAGATCCTTGAAGTCACCCTAACACCAGTTTGCCCATAAGTAACAGCAAACATCTCTCCGATAGTTGATACCAGAAAACAGTGGGATAATAGCCTCAAAGAGATGCAGCAAGGAACTTTCAGTCTGTCCCAGGTGAAAGAGCATTCAATCATGAGACACAAACATATAAAAATAGGATGCTGACTATGTACTCACCCTTCTTGTATTTCTAAGGAATATTTAGTTTTCAGCAAGAGACCTATGTTGGTAAAATACGTTCATAGAGCTAACTATTGATAGTAAAATATTAATAATTAATGATATTCTGTCTTTAAAAAGATAGGCCTAAAATTCCAGATAGTAATAACTTGAAGCTAGGGAGATAAGATGGAAAATATGTAAAGCTTATTTTCCTACTAACAGTATCTGAGTTGTCTGCGAGGTAGACAGGGGGACTGGGCAATTAGATAGCATAAGGAAAATGTAACATACACATATTGATTTATACCAAATTTAACCCAAAAATAAAGGATTACAAGTTATATTCTTCCAACTAAGTTAAGGAAGAAAAAAGCAGATCGAAAACAACTACCACCTACACCAAAAAGCCTTATCAATTCAGTAGATGTCAGGAAATTACAAAAAAATAGCCAAAGTAGCCGGGCACGGTGGCTCGTGCTTGTAAGCTTCAGCTTATGAAGCGGCTGGGGCTAGGGATCGTGGTTCAAGTTCCGCCTGGGGCCCGTAGCGAGACCTAGTTCCAAAAAAATAGCTGGGCGTGGTGGTGCGTGCCTGTAATCCCAGCCTGGGAAGCTGAGACTGGGGATTGCTTGAGTCTGCGGTACCCCGGGCAACGAGAGCCTGGGGTTCCACGGGCAAAAATAGCGAGACCTAGTCTCAAAAAAAAAAAAAGACAAAAAAAAAATAGCCAAAGAAAAACAAAGGCTGTAGGAAGAGATAAACATGTCAATAAACATGATACATATCAAATAATTACTGTTCACCTACTAGAATATGTTGCTTTTTTTTTTTGAGACTAGGTCTGGCTATATTGTCTGGGGTAGTCCCAACCCCACAGACTCAAGTGATCCCCCGCCTCAGCCTCCCAGGTAGCTGGGATTACAGGCGCCCACCACCGCACCTGACCGCTTTTTCCAGACCAGGTCTTGCTATGTTGCCAGGGGTAGTCTCAAACCCACGAACTCAAGCAATCCCTGGTCTCTTGACTCCCAGCACTTGGATCACAGGTGAGTGCCACCATACCTGGCATTTAGAATGTATTGTATGAGTTTTAAAGAACTCATTTAAAAATTAAAAGAAAGTTGAAGAATTAAAGGGCATTTTCAATTCTTGAATCTCAAGGTTGCTATGGATTCTCTGACTTCTAATGAGTCACATAAAGTGTCTGCTTGAAAGCAGATTCCTGGGCCTGACCCAGAAACATTGACTAGACTTGGTCCTCAGACCTGATAATCTGGAGGTTTAACAGGTTAGCCAGGTATTTCTGATGAAATACTTGGAATGTGCTTGGCGATGAAAGTGCTCAGAGAGGCAATCTCCCCACCATCAGATCCTTCCTCCTTCAAATCAAAAGCCTCCTTGCCATCAAAAGCCTCCATCCTCAGATGACCTGACTTCTCTCAACTTTCCGTGATCCTTTAACAAACAATATTTTCCCCTTTTTCTCCCACACGAATAATGCTCATTTCCAAGAGATTAATCTTCTCTCAGGCTAAAAACCCTGACAGCACTTGGTCTCATGAACTGAAACCTTGAGCTCTCTCATTTTCTGGTTTATGAATAAGTCAAAGAAAGTGTGGGAAAAAGTAAATGAGATGAAAGTGAAGATAAAACACACACACTAAGATAGACGACTGATAGGCAGATTCAGTTGTACAGACAGGACAGCTGGGAGGAGATAAGAGCGCTCAGTATAGCTGAGGAGAGCCTCAGGCCTGACTGGTCTTGTTTATGGCTCCCAGGCCACCGACCCTCCCGCTTAGGTACAAGGTGCTCTCCAGCCCCTGTTTCTGCGGCAGCAAAGATGAAAGTCAGACAAAATAATCCAAAAGTGCTGAACTATGACGGCTAAGACCCTCAGGGGTTTATTAGACTTTACTTTCTTCAGACATTGAGGTAAGTCTTCAGCTGAAGTCCATTAAGCAAATTAAAAAGCAGGAGAAAAATAAACATAGATTGATGTAGATAGCAGTTTTATGAGGCAAAGGAAGCAGTTAGTTCTGACAAAGCTCCCAGCTCTTACTTATACTCTTGGATTCCCAGCCTTTAAAACTCTATTTAAGATATTATTCTTTCCAAGATACCCTGCTGGCAGTCATAAAAGAAAGCTAATAGAAAATTTTTCCCCCCGAAGACAAGGGCTGGTACAAACCAAAGTAAAAATATTAGCCACATTGTTTCTCAGTACAGTTCCTGACACTAAGTTGTTTGGCCTTTTGTCTGCAAGCAGGGAATTAAGTTATAAATCCAACACACACACACACACACACACACACACACACATCCTGCTGCTTGGCCTAGATATGAAGCCAAATTACATTATTATACATTTCTTCACAAATGGAAATGTGTGTTAAAGAATCACTTCTAATTCATACCTTTTTATAATTATCAACAATATCTGAATGTTCCAATCCTCATGAGGAAAGTCAAAACAGTATTTCTTGTATACCAAGCAAAGTAGTACGCTTGGACCTGCCATACATACAAAGAACAGGCACATTCAGGTCACCCTCCATGGGTAAGACTTTGAGACTCTATTTAGATATTTAAATAAAGTCACCTTTGGACTTTGTCTCCAGGGCAAGGAATATTCCCTTGGGGAAATGACTCTGCTCTCTATGCATATTTTCCTCGGGGGCAGGGGTGAAGCCAGCATTAGATTTTCCACTTCGCATTCTGGGGCAGATTCCCAGGCCATGCTCTTCCTCACCTTGCCCTGAGGTTATGGAAACCCAGCCTGGTGCCAGCCTGGTTCCCTACCAGATTCACATGTGTCTCCTGGTTTCTATCCAAGACCCAGGGCTGCAGAGGTGGAAGGGGAGCGCCTAATACAAATTTAGTCCTTGGATGGTCTAAGCCAAATAAATTTAGCATTTCAAAACATTCTTACATTTTAAAAGTCCCAGGCTTTCCAAATACTACAAAATACTTGACTTGCAAACATCTCAGCATCTCACCATTTGCTTTACACCAAACGTGTATACACATAGTCACAGACATCGTATATTTCCAAACAAATTAAAGGCGGGAAAAACAAACCTGAGTCATCAAAACCTATCAAAATTGAGGAGTATTGTTTGGCAGAAATGTTGCGATATTGTTTTAAAAAAGAAAAGAGTAAGTTGTGCTAATTTTTAAGAAATGAAAGCACATGTT
Organism: Uropsilus gracilis; assembly: GCA_004024945.1. Taxonomy (NCBI): domain Eukaryota; kingdom Metazoa; phylum Chordata; class Mammalia; order Eulipotyphla; family Talpidae; genus Uropsilus; species Uropsilus gracilis. The sequence goes on from PVHY01022523.1 coordinate 17,298, forward strand.
CTTCTGTGATGTGCAATTCATCATGAAAGAAAGTATCTTTAAAGCATAAAGGACCAGAACCTCTTGACCCTAGTAAGTATCTTCCATTAATCTCCCAAAAGAGTCCACAATAATCCCAAAGCCAGTTGCTCCTTCTGGACAACAGAAAACAAATGAAATCTGATTATCCTTTCTAACAGGACACAAGAAAAGCATGACCAATTAAAATCCACAGGAACCCCAAACTTGATTTTTAGCAATCATTCTGAAGTCTCCTCCTTTGAAATCTTTTATAAGAACTGCCTTAAAAACAAAACAGACCTAGTTGACTTCTCCTTTCCTATCTTTCCCACCAGTTAGTGGAAATGCTAATGACCAGGAAAATGCAGGGATGGTGGAGGAATCAGGAACAGGAGGTTTAAATACTCCACAAACCAGGTTACCAAAGGAAAAATACAAAGAAGCAAAAGTTTCCTCAAATCCCCAAATGAAATTAGAAATAATAACCTTCTGGAAGTGCCTATGATTTTTAACATTCATGGAATGCTTGGCTGAGTTAATATCAAATATTATTACCACATCTGGGTTAGCAAATGGAATTTCCATGCAGTCTTGGATTCTTGGCTTTTCTTATGCAACCTCATTAGTGCCATAAATTCTACCATGAAAACCCATCCATATTTGCAACCAGCATTATCTGTCCATCAAATATGTTAAAATGTGTAAGACAAAGTGTGAAAGCCAGTGCCAGGTACTATGGAAAGTAGCTATAAAATGAGGAGCTGCCTAGATGGGTTACCTTAGGAAATCAGAACTCTGGCCTGCTATTCCCTGAGAAAAGGAGAAATGGAGGCTGGCATGCTGAGTGCACAGGGGTTGGGAAGGAGCAAAGGGTTCTAAGAAATAGTAAAAGAAATGGCAACTTCTAATGGAAACAGAATGCGCTTAATCAAGACTGACCACTATGAAGAGAAGTACACTTTGCAATGAATTTCTGAAAGGATATTGGGCAACAGCAATGACTCGGTGTTCTTATTTTGAATTCCGCTACACCTTGCTATGCTCAGAAAAGAAAATAATGGCCACCCTCATCATTGTCATTCTATGGTGATAGTAACTTGTGTATGGAGAGTTGGTGTCTTCACGGCACATGTCTGAATGATATGGTAGTTGGTTATTATTCATTTTTAAGCTAAGCTTCCATAGATCCTGTTCATTCAATATTTATTAAGCTCTGTTCAGGTGCCAAACACTGGAAGATGCTTTTATAGCAAGAGCCATAATCACAAATATTCATTCAACAAACATTTACTGAAGGTTTACTTGGCATCATACTTTGTGCTCCACATTATAATGCATGAGGTAACTTTTTTCAAGCTTCAGTTTTCTAACTTGCAAAAGGAGGTATAGTATTACAACATTCCTAGAGTTCCTTCCTGTTAAAAAAAATCTCCTTTTGATTGGTTTTGTTATTTGTTTATAAATAGTTTCTCATTCATTTATAAACTTCAAGAATCCAGTCATTACTGTGATTTTTCCTGAATCTAAGTTATACACTAAAAAGGTCAGCAGACGATCTCATTCTCACCATTAGAATCTGCCAGTATTGAGAATGAAGATAAACGTCAACTGGAATTTTAAACACAGGTTAACAAATTACTGCAAACCTCAGATATAATAAATGACAGCAAAGGAATCATGATCCTTAGAATTACTCCTATTAAGTCACTTTTCTATTTAATGACGGCAAAATGATCAGATTCCAGCACCAGTTGGGCCCTTCTTTAAGGGACCACGTTCAAGTGTGGTGCTGGTGTGGTGGGCTGATAATCTGGCTCACCATTACAACCGCTTTGCATTAACCAGAGCCAGCGGTTGCAAACCTGCTAGTTTTCTGCTTTTCGTTTTTCTGGGAGTGCACAGTTGGATTAAATGATGGAAAAAGTCATGCCACACAGACATTTTCCTTTCAAGAAGTTAAGGAGAGTTCAGCCACAGTGCAAGTTCCTTCTGCATTTATCTTGGACTTAAAAAAAAATGGAAATGTCTATAGCATGACATGCTGACATATGAAAGGAAAACCAGCATTTGCAAAGATGATGACAAAGAAAAGTCTACCCTCTACCCATGGATGGGCATCTGTGAGGGGAAGAAGCAAAACCTCAGTGGAATGGACACTTGCACAGATTCTCCCAGGGTTAGAGCACAAAAGAATGAAGAAATTCTTGGGGCAACACAAAGCTTAGTAAATATTTGTATCCTAGAGTACTGATGCTACCCTAAAGTCCCAATCCATGCCTGGAGGATTTTAGAGTGTTCTGGAACATCACAGAATTTTCATAATGCGTTTATCAAGTGCGACAAACATTAAGAGACAGGAACATGAGAAAGCCTTACGATCAGTGCAAGATCACTGTAGTATGAAAGACAAGGAAGAATATACAGATGTTCACACATGGGCCTGTGGCAGGGCCCAGCACTCCCTGGGACACTGTTCAGGCTCATTTGAGCAGACTCCAACCTATCAATTCTTATCAGTTTGGAAGTTCTAGATTCTTTAGAATTGGGTCAAATTTAGAATCTGTCCCCAGAAAAATGCACATAAATATCGCACTCTACATGCAATTACAGGAGATTTTTCAGATCTCCCGTAGCTCTGGACTTAGAACACTAGAAAACATGTCTAGTCTTTCTATGAGAGCATCTTTACATTAAATGACCTGACATTGCTCCATTGAGATAACTATCAAATCTGCTGATGTTTTGGCAAAGACCACTTCTAGTTGGGTATAGTGGTGCATACCTGTAGTCCCAGCTACCTTGGGAGGCTGAGGCTAGGGATCACTTGAGTGTGCATGTTTGAGACTACCCCGGGGCAACATAGTGAGACCTAGTCTCTAAAAAATAGCCAGGGTGGTGGTGCATGCCTGTAATCCCAGCTACCTTGGGAGGCTGAGGCGAGGGATCACCTGAGACCACCTGCTTTGGTCTTCAATGTTACTCTATCTGAGAAAGTACAATTATGATCCCATTGTACAGATGACACAAGCGAGAAACTAAAGTAATAATAAGGAGTTGACTGAGCCGAAGTTCAAACCCTGGCAATCTGATTCCATACCTTCTATTCCTTTATTATCCTCCCTCCACCACCCCTCATAACCCCTTTGTCCCTTTCTCTCCTCATCCCTCTTAATTCAGAATCCTCAGTGTTCACGAATGTCCATTTTGTTTTAAAAATGTTTTTTGTCATCAAATTGTCTGCTTTGTATATGTTCAGTATCTGTTTTTATCACTCTGACTTGCTTTACTGCCCATATCTTTCACTCTTCATCATCTTGAAAATATTGGCATTTCATCATTTCTGTGACTAAATACAGACCTTGCCTTCTTAACTTTGCAGTTCCTTCTACATGTGCTGTTTCACACCTATACATGGCAGAGGAAACTGCAAAAATAAACATAATAGAAAATGATGAAACAAAAAAACAATTTTAATTGTTTAAACCATCTTCCTTAGTATTTCAAAGGAAGCACTGTGGACAAGGGTCTTAGATTCTTGATCAAAATATCCCCCTTTTGTGAAGCTAGGCTATTGACTGATACCAGTGACCAGTGATCTCCCAGAAAATTCAGAGAGGAGTCGTACAAAGACTAGGCTATCAATGTGTATATACTTGTGTGTGTGTACATGTTTTATAGTCAGAGGGAAGAGATGCATAAGGTCAGGGTGAGGCATGTGGGAAGGGATCAGGGCTCCCACACTCTTCAAGGCTTCTACCCTTCCATCACAGCTACATGTAAATCAACCCAAAACCCCGTCCTTTTTGGATTTTCAGGAAGGCTTCATTACATAGGCATGATAATTAAATCATCCAACATTGGGAATTGAGATTAGCTCCCAGCTTCTCCCTCCCTGGAAGTCTGGGGAAGGACTGAAAATGCCAACACTCTAATCACATGGCTGGTTTCCCTGACAACCAGTTCCATTCTTAGGTGCTTCCAAAAGTCATCTCATTAGCATAAACTCTGATGTGGTTGAAAAGAATTTGTTATGAATAAAAGGCACCTTTATCACTCTTACCACTTAGGAAATTCCTAAGAGTTTTAGGACTGCTATACCAGAAATAGGAACAAAGATCAAATATATAAATACATTTCCTATTATAAATCACAATATCACACAAGAATTTCAAACTTGTTCAACTTTTCTAAGTGGATGTCAGTAGTATATACACAGATTTTTTTTAATTATATAAGATTTGTTTATATTTCTTTTTTTCTTGCCCTTTTGGGTGTTCCTTCCTCCTTCCTCCCTCCCCCTTCACTCCATCATTTCTTTCACTGCCAGTTATTAGTCAATTTTTAGTGCATTGGATTCTTCCTTTTCTTTCCTGGAACAATGTCCTTTTGCCAGGTGTAAACATGTTTTCCTGGGACATGCTGGCCTGTACTTAGTTTTCCAGGTATCTTTGCAGGTAGCCAGTTCATGCATGTTTGCATCCTTTCAGTGCCTTCTCTTTTTTCCTGGTCTTCTTCTCTGATCTGGTTTCTGTCACATTTTGCTTCTTCTTTGCTTTGCAATTCAGTCTCTGGTATTGGGAGCATTTCTCCCAGCCAATGTCCACATATCATATAAAGTTCTTGATCAGGATAGTCACTGGCAGATAGTTGGTCAGGTTCATTGTGGGGCCATTGCTCTGTCTCTGTGGCTTTCCTCTCCCCGTGAAGTGGGAGGGTGCCTAGCTCGCATTGATGGCATCTCTGAACTGCAAATTCCATCCCCATCTGTGGAAATGTCATGGATGTATTTCTGAGACAGTTTGTCATTATAGTTGGTGTCACAGCCCTGTGTCCCCTGGATCTGACATGTTTGGTTGTTCTGGGCCTTAGTTCTTTATCCTCACCTCCATCTGTCACTGAATTAGTGATTTTGTTATTTTGTTGTTGCTGATGATGAGGATTGACTGGTTTTGGAGCAATCCAGAGAGGGTGATAATGAACTACCTT
>PVHY01022524.1:0-22293 GCA_004024945.1 Uropsilus gracilis
ACGGAGTTCAAATCTGCAAACTCCTTAACTGCTTTCAGCACACATGCTGCCAGCCTGGGCCAGCCGAGGGTTGAAGGCCCTCGGTGGCCACATGGCCAAGCTCACATGGCTCACATCTTTACAAGATGGCCGATTCCCATCTCTCCTCCACTGAACCTCTCTCTCTATCCAGTCTCCATATTCGAATCTGCATCCAATCAAAATCCTTCTCTTTGTTTGCACACCCTTTATATACCCTGATTTCCCGCCTTCCAGGAAATCTGTTTCACCTTGACTATTTCACCTCTTTCTTCCCCCTGCATCCCCCTGAAGGGAAATTCCAGCTAAGGTCATTCTCCCATTTTAACATTACCTGACTTGAAATCTGCAATCTTAAACAGGAGACAATGGGGGGGGGGGGCACACCCTATCATAATCTTAGATATATGCAAACAACACAATAAAATCAGAAAATATATTTGAAAGATAAAGCATAAAAACAAAGTTTTACTTCAACACATGTGCTTCTTCCTCCAGTTCACTCTCACCACATGCTAATGCTGTTAATATTTGCTTACATTTACTACCATAGAGACTCTGATCACATAAATATACAAATATATATGTACCTATGTATGTGTGTATATATATGAAAAAATAACATATTATTCTACTATCTAGCCCTTGCTATCTTTCTGTTTACTATACCAGATCAATCCTTATGTCTGTATATTGGCACATTTGTGGACAGTCACATAGTATGCTTCCAATTGTTTGTATATTCCAGAGCACTTCATCAATCTTTTATTAGGGACAATTAAGTTATTTCAGACTCACAAATAAACTGAAAGAATATCACTGTTCCCAACTCTACACATATATAGAATTACATTTGTAGCATAAACCCCTAAGAGAGTTGAGGGACCAAATGGCAAATAAATTATCATAATTCTAGTCAGAACTCCTATATAAATATTATTTCAGTTCATTCTTCATCAACTTATTATGAGAATACTTCTTTCTTTAAGAACTTGCAACAAAGGTGGTATAGCCAGTTTGATAAATAAAAATGATTTAATTTCCATTTTTCTTTATTCAAATGAAATATTTCAAATTGAGTTTAATGAGATGCACTTTATATAGGACAGAAATCAACATTTTACTATGGCTATGATGTCACTAGGTGATGGGAAATTGGGAAGCACCACGGTATATCTGATCCCTCCTTCACCCAAGTGCCATGATACTGTACATGACTATGTTTTCATGTTTAACATTATAGATTCCTTAAATTTTTGTGAAGTTTGCTCTGTATTTTGAGCATTTTGGAGTGAGAAAAATTTTATCATATGACTTCTGAATATAGAACATTATATATAAAATTATATTCTTTGTTATTCTAATCTTTTATGGTTTGCTTAATTTTTAATTAAAATTGTCAAACATTGAAAGAATGAATTAAAGTTTTCTCCTATTAGTAAATCTCGCCACATTCTTCAGCTTTAAATTTCTTCATAATACTACCAATTTACATTGAGTATTTTCTCCATCAATAGTGAGGATGTCAACTCCATGGGATAGGGTGACATATTTTCATTGTTGTTTGTTTACAAGTGAACTTAAATCATAGAAGGTTGGCTGATATATGAACAGAGCTCAGCAAGTGAATGAACAGTAGGATAGTATTTGAAGCACCAATACTCATGTTAGTTATGTCACCATTTGAGGTATATTATGTATTATTATTGTTGTTATTATTATCAATTGTTATTAACAACAATTATTATTGTTATTATCTCTTATAATGTTTTTGTTTTAAATTAAATAATTTATTTTTAAAAATATGACTCATACTAGCCAAATTTAAGCAAAAGGAAAAAGATAAATATTGGATAATCTCAATTATATGTGGACTGTTGAGAAAACAAACTGACCATAGACCTGAAACATAAAGCAAAGAAGGGGTCCAGAGAGGGGGATATATGGGCGAGGGATAAACAAGTGAACTTGATGGCTCATGGGTGAGGTAGTGGCAGGAAAATTAGGGGGACTGCAATACTATAAGAAAAAAGAACTTAGTTAACAGAAGTTAAAAAAGAGGAAGAAAAAATGAAAATGAGTTGTAGTTTTTTGAGTTTACATTTTTCTTATTTATTTTTTACTCTGCTTTCATTTTCTTTCAACTTTTCTAAGTAACTTTGCTTGGATGTGTTGTTACTTGTAAATAATATATAGTTTTGCTTCATATTCTAATTTGAATGATCTTACCTATTAAGTGAATCATTTTATTCAATTCACATATGCTGATTTGAATGAGATTGTTCCTTTTTCTATCAGCTAATGTTTAATGATTCTTTTTCCTTGTTTCATTTGTATTTTATAATTTCTTAAGTTATCTATTTTCTTTTTACTTTTTTATGTTGAATGTTTCCTCTAATAGTTCACATGGTTTGCTATCTATCATGTTCTTCTGGTCACAGCATGCAACTACTCTGTGTTTATATTACCAAATATTGAAAAAAATTTCTTAATATCTAATTACCCTTTAAAAGGTAACAATTTCAATTTAACTATCACAAAATCATACACTATTGCATTTCGGAGGAACATCAATCTAAGTATCTGTATAATGAGAGAATTATCTTATTGCTACATCATCCTTGTCAAAAGCACATCCACTCTTGATTGGTTGTCTCTCCAGTACAGAGAACTGACCATCCTGACACAGCCTTTTTTTAATGTTGGGCATGCCAATGTTTATCATCCAATTTCATCCATTAAAACAAATTCAGCTTCCAAGTAACTTTCAATTTCTCACCCTCATTTTTATTTCTATCATGTAAACAAATAACTAGCTCAGATCTTCCCATTTTCTATAACAATTCATCACAAGTAATGACAGGATGATCTTCAACTTTTCCTAACACAAATTCTAGGAGCGTCCGTTTTGTCAATGTTCCTTCTACACATGTCATTCAGAATAAAGTTCAATGCTATAAATATATATTTCCCAGTAAAGTAAAGTGTGATACCATTTTTTCATCCAATCTACACTTCATGTATTAGTGTCATCCAGAAAAAATTGTTTTTTCAGTCACCAAGTAAATAAAATAAAATAAAAAGGAAAACTTCCAATCTTTTCAAACGTATCAGAACAAAATAAATGAAAACTAAGATAACAGCAAAAGTAATGGTAATATAGTGTCTCTTCACTTACAATTTATTGGAAAGACAGTCATTTAATGAAGGAGAATGGATTGCATATCTAATTCCTGGAACATAAGAAACAGATTGAGAGCAGAAATATGGACATAGTTCAGCTGGGTTAGGGAATGGGCCAAGTATAATTTAAGGATGCAGAAAATATCAAGTACAAAAATGTAAAACATAGAGGAAAATATGTAAGTACAGGAACTCGAGAAATTGGGTGAATTATAAGTATTTTGCAACTTTTTTACTATGTCACATCTAAAACTGCAGAAAATAATTCCAGATTTCATTTAACAAAGATGATGTGATACTCATGAAGGTGGCACTGCCACCGAAGATTCCTTAAGTAGTAACAAGAGTCAACATTCCCTTATCAAGTAACATTACCCAAAGTAAAAGGAAAACTTAAGGTTGAAGAACCCAGTCTTTATCTTCAAGCATAATGAACACACTGAATATGTTAAATGCAATGGTGCCAATTGAATATATGTGTTCAGTGGCATGAACACTTAAAAACCATTGTCAAACTAGAACAGTAAAAACAACCACTATTGAGTACTTTAAAATAATATGGAGAATTTGGAGAAAAAGTTTGATAAAGAAAAAAATATAAGTAAAAAAAAAAAAAAGAAATTTATACTAATGGTTAAGGACCTTAGCATTTGGTACTTGGATCTGTGTGTCTGGTTATTTCGGTGGTTACCCATTTTTAATTTATACTAGGAACACCTTATTTTTTAGACAGAACCCAACTTATAATTTACTATTTAAAGTTGCATCTTAGGGCCTTTACTTCTTCTGAAATTGGGTCAAAAGGAGCAGAAGTCACAAACCAACAAGCCACAGGACAAAAAAAAAACTCTTAAAATGCGGCTTCTGCTGCCCAGATTCCCTCACCTGCAGGGAGCAGTAGCCACTCAAATGAAGTTCAACAATAGGGTTTATTAACAAGAGAAATTAACTAGGAAAATGAAAAGTCCTTAATGCCACAACTGGCCAGTTATTTCACCCCAAGTACTGTTTAGTCCAAAGTCCCAAACACATGTCCAAAAAGGTGCCCCTTCAAACTTGCAGGCACCCGACAATGTCCAGTCCTTCTCCGGCATCTTCTCTTTACTTCTTCAGTGTTCTGAACCACTTCACTTCTCCAAAGCTCTTCAACCTTCTTCCACAATTGTTGATGCACAAATCAGCTTTCCAAATCCCTGGCCATCTTCTGGTACCAGCTGACTATGCCACCTTGCTGCAGTGCCACACTCTCCATACCGGCCACTCTTCTACCAGTCACCATGGCTCCTTGCCATCTTCAGCTCACTCTTCGGGGGCTTTCCCTGGCAGGTCATGAGGGCCTGTTCCATCAGTTGGCCATTCTCATCTTTCTCTTCACCCACCAGGGTATTTTGGCACCAATAGAATTTTCAACTCCATCACTACTCATATCACTTCATAGATAAATGATAGATGCATACTTACATACGTACATACATACATACATGCATGCATGCATACATACACTGAACTTGAGACAGATATAGATAACTCTATATTTTCATTTAAATGTAGAGAAATTTGTATCTCATTTTCCAGTCCTTCCTTCCTCCTTTCCTTCCTTCTTCCCTCTCTCCCTCCCTCCCTCCCTCCCTCCTTCCCTTCCCTTCCCTTCCTTCCTTCCTTCCTTCCTTCTTCCTTCCTCTTTTCCTTCTTTCCTTCCCCCTCCCTCCCTTTTTCCCTCCTTTCCTCCCTTCCTGTTTCTGGCTCTTCTGCCCTCTCTTTATTTTTTTCTTTATTCTCCAAGGAAAAGGAGGAAGTGTTCATAAAAAGAAGCTGGAGAAGAAGGAATATTTAGAATGTATTGAATCTTTTCAGGTAATTGGTTAATAATTCTGAAACAAAATTTCAATATCCCAATGGCTTACATTAGTTGTCTTAGTCTATTCATGTCTATTCAGGCTACTATATCAAAACACTGTAGAATATTTAGTTTATAAACAACAGATATTTATTTTTCACCATTCTAGATACTTGTCCCTTCCCCTTGGACAGAAGATACAACAGTATAGTTGGACATATGCACTATGATTTAAATCCTGTAGGCAAAGGCATTCTAAGAGCACACACTGAGCCTGAGGCAGAAGAGAGATTTTCCCATACAAGGTGGTACACTGAAAAAAATTGTGAAATCTCTATCTCTTGGTAAGACAGGGTTCCAAGCCCAAGGCTTATTATATTTGATTGCTGAAAGACTGCACATAAGAGACTGCTTTTCCTAACAATTATCTTGCTTTTCTATGCCCAACTTTGAGCTAACCTTGTTTACCAAATATATCTAATCAGATTTAGTTTGCTTTTCCGTTACCCACTGCCACAAATCTTAGGTCAACTACACTATGAAGTCATAGTGTGTAGAAGATCATTAATTATTCTTCTGTGTAGAAGATCATAAATTATTCTAACTGGCCTTCTCACTTCTTGTTTTCCTTTCACTGAAATTAACTCTGTACAAAACACCACACAGTAATTACACACACACATACACACACACCACACACACACAGCACACGCACACACACACATTAGGTTATATAAAACTCCTGTGCAAAACACTTTAACTTCTTTTCAAAAACACCTAAGATCTTATACAGGTCTGGGCTCTGCTGTCTTACAAAATCTCATTGTGCATGCTTTCTCTTTCACTGGCTCAACTAGTCACACTAGTTTCCATTTAAGATCTCAATTTTATGTGATACTTTCTTGTCTTAGTGTCTTTGAGTTATCAGTTCCTCTATTTGTGATAGTATTGTGTAGATGCAGACATGGCTGAATTTTTATCGTATAGCTTTTTTTAAAATTTTTATTTCTCTGAAAGTTCCTCTACTATAAATTCTCCATTACTGGTAGTCATCATTATCCACTTTCTGCAGCATTTGCAATTTTTGAAAATGTGAACTTTCAATTTAAATTTTTGAATTGTGATTCCCCCCATACAGTTCATATTTAAATATAAACTCAAACTTATGAGAGAAAGGTGACAGTTTCATCATTTTTTAAAACACAGTTCTTTTTTTTAGCAAGTATATCAAAATATCTTTGTTATCAACTAATTTATGACAGAAATGGACAGGTAAAATAGTAGATAACTCAAGATTAAAATAACCAGCTAAATAATAAACAACACTCCCATTTTATAAAATAATTCAAGGAAGCATTTGTATAATCCTTCATCTCTAAATATTTTCTGTGTTCTCTGAATTTCTTTTTTAAACTTAAATACTTAAAACTTCTTTTTAAACTTAAATATGAGGTTTTCTTTGTAAAATTTTCAGGTTAATATTTATGCCACCTATCAAATATACCTGTTTTTAGATTCAGTTAATATATTTTGTTCAAAAATTACAACAAAATAGTGCTTATAAAAGTAACATTTATTTGAATTAATTTATGCAAGATTTTGATAAGTTAGCAAACATTACTTTAATTATGAAACAATAGAAAGTGATAAAACATACTCTTTGACAGTGCTTAGGGAAAACAAAAGAGCAGAAAATTGATTTCAATCCAGAACATTTTAAATTTGATGTGACAGGAATTATATTAAAAGGGGCAGGAATTATAAAGAAAGAGGAAGAAAAGTTGAAAGAATCGCATTAGGAAAGATGAGAAATAATGGTGTCAATGAAAATAGAGAAAGGTTCACAGATTTGTAGTGTATTTTAGCAGCTTGAGATTTAAAATTTAGCATCATTTTTTTATTTCTACCCTGCTCCCTGATTTTGTGTTTTGTATGTGGTTAGCAAATATATATGTATTAGCTATTATATATATTATTTTTGATTGATTTTTCTATTGTATCACAGTATTGTAATTATGATATTTATTATTTATTTTCCCACTATATATGTCAACATTTCCATTACAATTTGGGGACTTATTTAAGTGCAGGAAATCACATACTGTGATAAGAATTATGCCCTTATCGTCACTCCTTCCTTTATTCTATCTTCTTGAATTGAAGTTCCTAAGACATATTTGACTAGTGTTAATTAAATATTGATGCATAGTCTTAGGTCATTATAAAGTTTCACAAACACTTAGTGAAAAACCTAAGAAGCAGTCTAAGTTGTGGCATATAAACTAAACAATGAGGTTGAGTGATACAAATTGGGAATTATCTGGAAAATAAGTAAATGCATGTGAATATGAACTTTTTGAAATAATTATAAATTATGCAAATGGTGCTCATCTAAACTTTAGGCACTTCAGATGTGTAACATCTTAAGAAAGAAAATCTGCTATTTTATTCTAAAAAATTAATATTATACTCCAGCATTCATAGTACAGCTGTCCGTAAGTTTTGAATGTCTGAACAGAAACTGTTTCCAGATGCATTCATTTCATTTAAAATTAAGTTTAATCTAAGCATCCAGTTAAATCTGTGAGTCATGACCTGAGGGCAGTAATAAATTTTAAAAACCACACTGTCATTGTCTACAGATGTTGCTTTTTAAAAGCTATTAAGTAGTAGCTTAAGTTATGTCAAGTCACAGTATGAGCGCCACCCTGGTGATCACACCTTTGCCATTCATCAGCTGTAAACCTGTGAGGTCAGTCACTGAACTGTCTCCTCACATGAAAATAAAGATCTTGGGTTAGATACTGTAATCAGGTGCAAAATAGGGCAGAAGCTTCCAACCAACAAACCAAAGGATAAAAAGCACTTTTAAGATGTGGTTTCATCCACACAGATTATTCAGGTTCTTACCACCCCCACATAGCAGTTGCCAGTCAAATAAAATTTGAAGGAAAGAGTTTTATTTACAAGGAAAATTAACCAGGTAAAGAAAAAGTTCATAAAGCTACCAGTGACCAGTTATCTTACCCCAGTCACCATTTTTTATTCCAAAGATCCCAAAGACACATGTCTGTGATGGTGCCCCTTTGCCCCTCCAAACCTGAGGCAGGTACTCTGCAAAGTCCAGTTTTTCTCCAGCATCTTCTTTCTCTAGCATTCCAAGCTGCCCAACTTATCCAACTTTTTCAACAAATGTTGATGCAAAAATCAGCTTTCCAAATCCCTATCTCCAGATAACAGTTTTCCATACCACCTTGCTGTGGCACCACACTCTACACACCAGCTACTCTTCTGCTGGCCACTCTCCTACTATGGTTCCTTGCCACCACCAGTTCACTCTTCCAGTTGGTCACCCAGCCTGACCACTCAGGCTCCTCTTAAATGACCATTATTCTCATCTCACCTATCCCCAAAAGTCTCTCTCTCCCAATCTCTGCTGCTTTCTTTCTATATCCTTTTCCTTTTTTTTTTTTTTCTTACCTTCCTGAAAATCAGAGACTCCAATTTCCTTTCACCCATGGACCCCCATTCATTTTCTCTTCCCCACCCATGTTTTGAAACAATAGACTCTGGGTAGTAGTTTCCCATATTCACCAGGGCAGCTCAATATTTGCAACCAAATAAAACAGGGAATTTCCCTTATCTGGTTTAGAACTTTGTTTTTCAGGCACATGCAATGGCAGCAATGCCTAAATTTTAATACTTTGCCCATGCTGAAGACATGGCATCAAATCTAGATTAGGTCCATCCCAAATCAAAAATGCTGAAATTTCTTCCATAACAAAAAATATGTGGAAATTTAAAAGTCAAACAGAAATTAACTGATAGTTAAGTGTTTGGTTGGCTTCTCCATTAATATATATATAAATTGCATACTATATTAAAATTACAGCTTCATTATTTTATATCCTTTCAATATTTCTCTGTCTCATGTCATGTCAAGTCTAAACTGTTCAGCATTGAAATCGATAATACATTCTTTTATTTCATACTTTTTTCCCCTCTATCTTTATTACTGTTTGGCTCTTTTATTTCATGTGGTCTTTGAAAGAAATTTGAACAGATAGTATGAATACATCATATTCTTTTAGTATGTTGATTTTAAAACAAAGATTTCATTTTCAAAGAGATTCACTACCAAAAATATTTTTAAATCTGTTTTAAACTTTGCCCAAGTTAATCTGATTTTTGCATGTGAGTAAAATGTGTATGTAATTCATATCTATGCAAACTTTGTTTCTATAGTTCAAATAAGACAATTAAAATTATATTTGCAATTAGTGCACAAGATGGGGTGAAATTTTTGTGTGAGGAATAATATCTATCTAACATCTAAATCAACACTTTCAATTAAATACATTTTCTATTATTTAAAACATCACTGTAATGACAATATTTTTATGTATCTATTATAATTTTTGTAGCAAGCATATTTGGTTCTTTATATTTCTGTGACTTTCTCACTTTGGACTGTTTCTGATTATTTGTATAATTCTTTTAAAAATACATGTGATTGATATTTCAATATTACAACTTGAGTTTTGCAGGTAAATTATAACTATATCAAATACTTGTGCAGTGTGAATTACATTTATCATCAGTAGCAATTAACTCATATTATTTGTGTGAAAAATAACTTAATAAAAGTTCAAGATTTTAATATTCATATGTAAAATACTGCCAATAACATTAGCTATTAATTTTACAAAAATCAAGAACACTATTATCAATGTATATCTCCACTATCATCACTCTTCATTTTTCATAGATTGTAGGTGCATTCACCTGTGACAAGATGATAATGTGGCATGCTGAACCAAAATCGCAAGTGTAAGTGTCTTTAATCAAAATCACCAAAATTTTCTACCTTGGATAGGTGTTTATACATTTATTTTTACAGTCTGAAAGCAAAAGAAAACACAATTTATTTTCCAGAAGCAATGCCTTTTATTTTCCCTTCCCTGTTAATTATTTTTCTAGCAATTTCACACTTCCACTGAATTCAGTTAAAAACCGGGCATGGTGGCTCAGAAGCCGGGCATGGTGGCTTGTGCCTACAAGCTTCAGCCTATGAAGTGACTGGATCTAGGGACTGTGGTTCGAGTCCTGTTCAGGGCAACACAATGAAACCTACTCCCAAAATATAGCTGGGTGTGGTGGTATGTGCCTGTAACCCCAGCTACCTGGGAAGCTGAGGCTAGGAATTGGTTAAGTCTGTGGTACCCCAGGCAACGTGAGGCTGTGGTTTCATGGGAAAAAATAACGAGACCCAGTCGCAAAAAGAAAGAAGAGAGAGAGAGAGAGAGAGAGAGAGAGAGAGAGAGAGAGAGAGAGAGAGAGAAAGAAAGAAAGAAAGAAAGAAAGAAAGAAGGCTCAGAATACAGTTTTCGGAATACAGTTGAATAACAATGAAAAATGAAATAAGTAAGATATTGGAAAAACTCTACTGGAAAAAAATTAAAAGGGAAAATCATGTGGATCATATAGATAAAAATGAGAAATCAATTGATAAATGGGCTAATTTTCTCACAATCACTATAAAGTCTCCTTCAAGCATTCTCTTAAGGGACCACCCAGGGAGCAAAGACCTGACCCTTTTTACCCAAGGACCAGAGGGGAGCAGTCTTAACCTGAAGATCAAAAAGTAAATCCCAGCCTACTCTTCTAAGGTCTAAACTACTGAACAGTACATCCCATCTGAATGCAGTTTAGCAGGGATTTAATTTAGTGATTTGGGGAAGCATGGGTTTTTTATTCAGAAATACATTTTATAGTACTATTTGATTTTTTTATTTTCATCTATAGTTATATTATTAGAGAATTAAAGTTCTCATTTTTTTTTATTAAGAAAATTAATTCAGGAAGATTAGTTTACAGGAGAAAAGAACCAGAAACTGCACATTATATTAGAATCAGTAACTAGAGATTCTATTAAGCACCCAACCAATCCAAAGACTCGTTCTCAATATCTGTCCATGTAAGAATGATTTAAACTGGAGTTTCAGTAAATAAACAAATTGTTCCATTGCATTTTTGCTATCACTCATGAATAACCTAAACAGAGAATAACAATTTTACAAAATGAGAGTGATTGAGATAGCACATGAAAACAAAGTATCTACATAGATAAAAATGTTTATTTTGCTTACAGGGAGTAAAAGACAAATATTTAGATTAATATGGTCACTAGGAGAAAAACATAACAAAATGTTATAAGGAAATATCTTGAATAACTGTGATAGAAAATGATAGCAAAATAGGAAGTCTTGGAAAGAGCTTGCTTTAACAATCAGTAGAATACATTTAATGTGCTGTGAATTCTCCAAAATTATATGTGCATAATACTATAGCATAACTAGTATGTTATACACAATGAACACGAATAGAGAATCATTTCAGAACTTTAATTTTGGGGGTAATCCCAAAGACAGTGATTGCGTCAACCTTGATATTGTAGAAGTTAATAAAAAATTTAATACTTCTTTCTTACTGAGAAACCAGTAATGTTTCTTTAATATGATTAATTCTTAAGCTTACACTAAAATAAGTGTAATAGGTGTAATATAAAAATGCATTTTGAAAAGGATGAGAGCATATGTATATATATGATCTCATTTTGTGTGTGTGTAAAGTGGAGTAGACAGGTCCTCTGGGGAGAAAAGATGATACCTGGATACATTTTGTGTTTTTTAAGAAAGTATGATAGAATTATTAATATTGGAAATCTCAAGGTTTTGTTAAAAATATCTGCCAACACCTTAATAGAAGAAAAGCCAGTCAACTCCAAAGCAGAGGAAATAGACTCTTTGCTCTGCTACTATAACAAAAAGGCCATTCACTAGTTTACTTAAGCAACAAACATTTATTTCTTTTAGTTCTAGAGCCTGGAAAATTCAAAGCAAAGATCTAGTGTCTGATGAAAACCTGCCTCCTAGTTCATAGGTAACAGTTGTCTCCCTAAATAATCAAGAGAGCTGAGGTCTAGTCTCTTTCTCTATTTATAACTGTTCCCAATCATGACCTCATCTCAAACTAAATACTTCTCAGAGTCCCCATCTCCAAATACATAACTGAAGATTAAAATTCAATATATGAATCAGATTAGGGACATATGCATGTAGTGAGCCCATTGCACATTTTTTATTTATAAAATTGCTAAATCTAGCACATCTTATTTTCTTAGACCTACGCAATAATTCAATGAATAATTCAACATAATAATTTAAGTATATATTAATCCATTTTTAAAGGAAAGAGTCAATAACTTTCACAAATTTTGTAACCCCTAAATTCTAGGAATTTAGATATAGGAGAGAACTTTAATATTCAGTAATAATATCAAAAATTGTATTAATTAGTTGTTTGGGGGAGAGAATTTGATACTGTACTTAAATTAATTTTAGAAATGCCACCGTTGAAGGTGGGCTTGGCTCCTATCACTCCAGTGAAAATATATTTCATCAGATAATTTAAGCTTTACTGAGTATTTTTAGTACAAAAATATATCAATTTGAAGAGCTTGTCAATGTAAAAAAACTCACAAAAAAAGAATTATTGTTAACTAGACTTGAAGGTGCTAATGAATCATTCACAGAAACATTTCACTTGAACAAGTACACCATTTGCATATTACCTGTTTCATTCAAATGAAGGAATTAATTGTAAAGTGAATCTCACCCATTTCCTTTAAATCTTAAGGAAATGTGGTGCGATACAGCTTACTGATACTTAAGATAACCAAGGAACAATTTTTACACCTCATTGCTACACATAAATGAGAGATAAAACAAAATTAAGACATATAATAGGGGCCTTTTAGGCTCTGTGAGCACTCATTTTTCTTCTACAATATCATTTTAACTTCCTGGCTTTATACACCAGAACAAAAATGGTTAGAATCAGATGTAAATTGTTGCAGGTATTATTAATACTCTGGTAAACTCTTTAAGCTCAAGTGATTGAAAGCGTACCTAATTTTTCATTTGCACAATCTCCTCCAAATTATATTTCCCTGGACTTACACTTCTCATTCAAGTTAATGAGATCAGTGTAGGCATAATTTCAAGATATTTTGCATATTTGTGAACCAACACATTCATTCCAATTTTAAAAGACACCTTCAACTTTCACCAAATGAATATCTAGAGCACAGAAAAAAAAAAATGAAATATGTTGTCAGGACATGATTTCCTATATTCCTATATATGTATACGGAAATGATAGGGGGTACCCCTCCCCTGGGTGCCATTGTCTCTTGCTTTAGAATTGTTAATGTCACTAAGAACTGGGTAGGATTTGAATTAAAATATAGGTCTGACAGGGCTGGCTAAGTAGGGGGTTCTCTTGGTGGGAAATAGGGGCATATAAAGAGTTTTGAAACAAAGAAAGGTAGATTCCATAGAGAGATTCAAGAGAGATTTGATGGAGATTGGAATTCTGATTTGGGATGCAGATCGGCCATTTTGTAGGATGAAACTGTGAGCCTTGTGAACTTGGCCATGTGGTCACAGCCTGGGGCCAAGAAAACTCCTGAGGTAAAAAGCCCTGTCAGGCCTGTATGTTAACTAAACTCCTACCCAGCTCTTAGTGACATTAACAATTCTAAAGCAAGAGACAATGACACCCAGGGGGTTAGGCACCCCCTATAAATTTGATTCAAATATTTTTGGAGAGACCACCAGTGAGCACACCTTAAGAAAATGGACCTGATGTTGGTTCCTGTATGTTGGAGCTTTTCTACTGCCTAAAGTTGAGAGGAAACCCTCCTCCCCCCTAAAGAAGAACATCACATCTTGGACCATGTGTTTGGAGAGAAAAAAAAAGAACACCCTGCTTTTGGAAAATGTGCTAGTGAACTCTGATTGAATATGTGGTGAGGTTATCAGGGATTAAAAGACAGCTTTAGATATGTGGTGGGGTAACTAGGTTTTTCATGTGTTTCTTGGTAGCAGATGTAATGGAGTAACCAGGGTTTTTACATGCTTATTTTGTAATCCATATATTTAAGTAATTACTGTTTTACTTGCTTACTTAGTAATAAATAATTCGGTCACTTTAAGAGTTTGGTCTAACTTTGCAATTACATAGCAAAGGCTGTGGGCAGTAAAAAGAATCCTGAAAAGTTTTTTTTTTTTTTTTCTTTAATTTGGGAGAGGGTTCTGGGGCTAGCAAGTGCAAGATATTTAAATGACAAAGGTAGCTTGTATGTGGAAGCTTCAGAGTTAATAAAGGGTTTGCCTGTTTTGCATCAGATTTGAAGGTGAAAGTGGTTGACCCCAAGAAGACTTTTTAACTTAACTTGAAACACATACAGGCCTGCTTCTCTCTCTCCGAAGCAGGCTCCAAACAGTTTACATTAACAATTGCCTTTAACTTCAAGTAGATACACCTATGCCTGCTTCTATCCCTAGGAAGCAGGCTACAAGTTGGCCATTTACCTTTAACCTTTACCTTAACCTTGAACAACTCTGCCTGCTTCTCTCTACAAAGCAGGCTACAAACAGGCCATTTACCTTTACCTTGAGGCCTCCACACCTAGGCCTGCTTGTCTCCCTAGGAAGCAGGCTACACACTGTTCATTAGCATTTATACTGATCACCTTTAACATTGATACGCAAAAGCCAGCCAGCTGCTCTCTGCCTTCAGCTCCAAAAACTGCAGAAGAAAAAAAACTTAAAGACAGTTTAAACTCTACAGTTGTGGGTTCTTTCCACCATCCCCAGCCTTCTCAGCCAAAATACCAAACCAATGCAAGACTATCAGTGCAGACTAATTTATTTCTAACAAAGTGACTTTCTAGTTATCCTAATATCTACACAAGAAACATGTAAGGAAAACTTCGATTACTTTAACATTGTCCAAAACCTTTCTCAACATTGTCCAAAGTCTTTTCCCAGATTGCCCAAAAATCTTCAGTCTCTCAGTCCTGATCATCTCACCAATGTCAACCAGTCAGAGTTCCTCTCCATGTGTTTGAAGACATCTTTCTTTGGCGTGCTCCTCCTTGTCTTTTATGCTGCCTTCTCCTTGTTGTCTTCAGGTAGCAGAAACTTCATGGTACCAGACCCAGCCAAGTTCACTTTCTTCTCAGGCCTAACTTTTGCATGGCCTCTTTCAGACACAAATCAAACTTAGCAAAACAAACTCCAACATGGAGTTCAAATCTGCAAACTCTTTAACTGCATTTAGCACACATGCTGCCAGCCTGAGCCAGCCAAGGGATGCAGGCCCCCGGTGGCTACATGGCCAAGCTCACATGGCTCACATCTTTAGAAGAGAGCCAATCCCCATCTCTTGCTCTCTATCTGACCTCCATATTGCCTCTCTGGATCCAAATTCCAATCCCTCTCTTTATTTGCACACCCTTTATATACTCTGATTTCCTGCCTTCCAGGAAACCTGTTTCACCTTGACCAATTCACTTCTTTCTCCGCCTGCATCTCCCTGATGGGAAATTCCAACTAAGGTCCTTCTCACATTTTAGCATCTGTCCTTGAAATCTACAATCTTAAACAGGAGACAATGGGGGGGGAGGGGGTATCACACCCTATCAAAGGTAGTGGTTATTTCTGGTTTAGGAGAAACTGGGGGAAAGAAAATTTTAATAAAAAACCTGCTCCCCTCCTCTTGACAACCTTTCCCTCCCCTTTCCCCCAGAGTGTTGCAGAAAATAATATAGGAGTGAACCCCAAGACAACCAGGTTCTTGTCACTGCAAGTTGCATGAAGTTCTTCAAGACACACACATACAGACAAATGAGAGAGGCAAGTTTATTTAAGAAAAGTGAAACAAATCATCAGAAATAAAGGTAGAAAAAGACTGAGACATCATTTACCCTACAATATTCTAGCAATATTATGGTTTGTCTCTGAATTTCAAGTGTTAGAGGAAATTATTGTAATCAGTATACTCGGGTCATTAATAATGTCTGTTGTGTCCTCAGATAAAACAGGGGAGATCTCCCTTCCCCACTCAATTACTCAACCATTTGTTGATTTCAACAATTTGCTAAACTTATTGAGCCTATTTCCTCATAGAAAATAGATGTTTAAATGAGCTAAAACAAGTACAGGACTGAGGTAAGTGCATTATATGAACTCAATATTAAGAGCAATCACTTTATTTTTTCAATTTAGATAAATGACCATACAGATTAGACAACAGAGACCAAATTATAGTATCTTAAAATTGTTTACTTTAAAAAGTAACTATATAAACTTTTTAATCAGGGAATGGGTGAAGTAGAAGATTCTATTCCATTGCTATGAAGGACAAAACTAAATAAGCAGATGTCTATTCCTGATATGTTTACTCTTTTTCTTACATCTGATATTTTATAAAACATTCAATTATAATTGGTATGGTGGTGATGATGATAATAATATCACAGACTATTTGCTGAATTACCTTCACTCAGTTACAACTTATATACTTCATTAATTTTTACATTGACTTAAAAATTACTCTGATATGTAAAAATATCTTTTCTAAGTTTTCCTGAAACAGTTTTATCTAGACTGATTAGATATTAATTGTGAAAAGGTGGAAACAGTGCAACTCTATGAGAATAAATTCTACATGCTTATATCTGCTCATGGATTCCTAAATTTCTGATTATATGTTTTGCATCTCCTCACACCCACCCCCTTTCAAACCTTATTTCTTATGTGTTCCTTCAAACTTGTTGCTGATGTTCTTTTTTCTAGTTAAAGGTGATTACACATTTTGGAAATCATTAGTACTGAACAGTGTCTTTTGGTTTACTGTTTCATAACTAAGCAAATTTATTGAAGCAACATTCACAACAAGAATAATTGTGAAATAAATTTTGAAATTCCCTTCATTCATATATTTTGTTCATTTTCTATACCCAAATACTGAAGAAGAGATATTAGATGACCCACATTTCCATATAAGCTATAAAATACAAAAATCCCTATGAGAAGGTAAACTCTAGGTTAAATCATTCTCAAAACCCCTTGCTCATGTTACCAAAGGTTAACATGAGGAGAGTCAGAAATTATTTTTAAAAACTTTGTTTAGAGGGAACCCCATCATAAGCCCTGGACTCCAAGAGAGAAGGAATGGAGCAGGAACATCTCCTCCAAAACAGAATTTCAGAGAAAAGGGTTTTACTGTGATTACTTTGAGGGCATAGTATGGTCACCTTTCAGTTTGGAGACAGGAGGACTGGTGTTTGAAAATCATCAGAAGAGTAAAGGGCAAAGGCTAACTTTAACAGCCTCTTCCCAGGCTTGGCTTACAGAAGCTGCATGCAACACCCATTCCACACCCAGGCACCCCTCAAGAAACCCGACTGTCAAAATGATGACCAAAAAGTTTTACTAACACTGGACAGAACGATAGGTAAAATTAAGCAAAAGGGACAGAAACCCAGAAGCAGAGAATACAGGGTGCCCAAACGTTTAAGGGTCAGATCTTGATGCCCAATATTGGCTGTCCAAGAAACAAGAAAACAGCACACTCTTCCCAGAGACTTCCTAGTGCACATTCTCAAGGAGTGCAAAGTGCTGCTATTGTGCAACACTCTTATGCTGGTGCTGACATCACTCAGCCTCTGCTGCAAAAACACAAAGCAACTGCGGCAGAACCTGTAAAACATACCGCATCATCAGTCCCCTTCACCTGGCTGTTAGGAAGAGAAAAAGTAACTCGTGTGTTTTTGTGTGCCGAAAACCATGAAGCTGAAAAGGCAAACCAAACCTGCACCATCCGAAAAAGGCTATGACCTGAAAAGTACTACATTCCCAGAGATGTTTGAAGCAGATGCTTGAGCATTTCCTATGAGTCAGATGTGCAGGCTAAAGAGGAGAGAAACGGCCTGGGGGTGAGCACAAAAACCTGGAGGGGAGGAGGCTTGAGGGGCAGAGGGTGGGAGTGGGTGATCCAACTGATGAAGGAAAAGGCAGAAAATCATTGGATGCTCAAGGGTGAGCAAAGTCCAGAGAGACCCACCCAAAGAGCGAGGTTTGCGATGAGTAATGAAGGCATCTCCAGCCTGGGTGGTCTCGATAAAAATCTACCAAGTGACCAAAAAATAATCTTTAAAGCCCCCCCCCCACAATCCCGAAAGTTCTTTATTTTCTAACTATTCATCTGAAAAGACTAGAAAAAAGGAAAATAGAATTTTATGTAAAGCCAGGTATTCTAAATTTAGAAATGGCAGGTCTCAGTTTAGAAAAACTATGGTCTGTATGCATAGTGCTAAGAAGGAGGAGTAAAAGATTTTAGCAACTAAGGAAATGTGATCTTACAGTAAGTGAAACAAAATAATCGTGTGTCCTAAGAAGGTAAAGGCAGCTCTGTGGAATAAAATTTCAAAAGACAAAGATTGGAAAAAGTCTGGTTTTCATGAGAGTGACTTTTACAAAGTGGTGCAAGTGGAAGTAATTTAAACTGGAAGAAAGTTTTTTCTTCATTGGTGATAGTGCTACAATAGACTTTTCTTAATGTTTTGAAAGCTGCAGAGTTTTATCTCTACTACTTTTTGCAGGAAAAAAATGATTTTGTGATTTTGAGTAAGTCACTTAATTTTTCTACTCTTGCTTCCTTATGTATTAGGCAGTATTTATCTTGGATATTTTTGAGTTGATTAAAAATAAAAAAAGAGTGCACTTAAAATTCCTCAAATGAGCACATTTCCTTCTATTAGTATGGGTTCTTTAGGTATTTGCAGATGTTTACTAAAAGTGTTTAATTACCTACTTAAACTTTTTCCTGATGTTATCTAATAATGTTTAGTGTGATTGTGTTATTTTTTTTTAAATCTTAATTTTCTTATGTAAATATTTTGGAGAAAAATTTTTTTAAATGACAGCTATATTTAACATGATTCTGCAAGTATTAGTAATATTTTTACAAAGGAAGAGTACAAATGTACTACTCAGTAGTACAAATGTCACTTAGCTCCATAAAACAATCTTCAATTTGAGAGGAGAAAAAGTAGATTTTGGAAATGATTTGAAAGGGTCTGTTATCCTCTCATTAACACCTAAAACCAGTTATAACTTAAATAAATCTTATCAAATTTGAGTGGAAGTATGGCAAAATGTGTGATGAAATGAAAGTGACTCCAAACCTAGCTAAGATTTAAGTCATAGCTTCCTCTTAGAACTCAGGTAAAAAAAATTAAATGATTTCTATGTGAAAGTTTACAACCAAAACAGGTGCCCAAGAACTGGGCCATAAAAATGGAAAACACTCTTTTAGATACTTTCTAAATGTCACCTGAGTAAATAGTCTCAAAATTAAATAAATTTGTGTTATGTACTATATAGTTATTAAAATATTTAAAATGCTATGATATATAACCTAATCAGCTCAGACATGTGAAAACTTAAAATTAATTTATCATACCTTGCAATTCAGCAAAATTGCACAAAATCATCCCTTAGAGAGAATATTATAGACATCTTCATGAGATTTTTATACTGAGCAGCTGTTAAATTGAATAAATCCTGAAAGTGATATGTGTCTTTGATTGTTCATTATAAATGTCCTGTCAATAACTGATTTCATATGAGAAAATTACTCCTTAAATGATGACTGCATGAATATGGAAATATATTGCTTGCAATGGTACTGTCTTAAAATACTTTTACGCATTCCAGAGAAAAATGCAAACCATTTATCTGCATAATCTACTCAGAAAATAAAATATATACCTATTGTCATTCTAAGATAATTGCCCAATTTTAAGGTAAGACTTTCAGTGAGTGTAATTATTGAACAATAGCTCGTGTTTTCCTAAAGGCATGTAAAAGTTTATATAACAAGAACAACTTTTTCATTTTCTTTTTCTGAATGAAAGAGAAACAGGAAAATATGTAATAAAATTAAACTGAATAGCAGACAATATAAACACATACAAAAGCCTGTATGGTGTCCACACTTGCCAATGACTTCTATCATTATGCTATATTTAAGTTATATGTCACATTTATAGTAAAGAAGATGACTAAAAACACTTTTAGAAAGACTGAAAAAAACTTTTGTTTGAAATGTTCCATTTGGGTTGTGTGGTCACCTCTTTTCTTTTTATTCATAGCTTTTATAATCTTGTTCAGTATCGTATTATGGTTGATTGTGTACATCATCAATATGACAAAGATAATGCTCTGTAACTTTTCAATCAGGTAATAGAAGACACTGCAGCTTTCTTTCTGTTCTCCACCATATTTCTTTCTCTTTCATCACTATTTCTGGATGAAGCCAGGTGCAGTGCTGCTCAACAGAGAAGTCAGGCAAATGAAAGACATGATATTGAATTTGAAAGTAATCCTTCCATCCCTAGTCAAATCTTCAGGTGACCAGCATTTTATTATAATTTTACCAGAAATTCTGAGCTAGACTAGCCAGATAAGCCATTTCCAAATTTCAAATTCACATGAATTATGAAATACTGCATATTATATGTTTAAGATATCAAGTTTGGGGACAACTTAGTATACAACAATGAAATGATGATTGGAATATGATGGGTGTAAATGAAAATATCACTTTCTTGTACTTTCTTTTAAATTTAATAGTAATATTAACCTTTTTAAATCATACATTTGCTCTCTCACATTTTTGTTTATTCAGAGTTCAGGTGTTTAAATATCAGATTCATAACGTTTTTAATGTCTCAAAATTCTATGAATTGAGCCCTTGTCTACTTCTTGTGATGATATATGTCCCCCCAACAAATTTTAATCACTTTTTCTCTCCCTTTCATGAAATTTAAAGATTTGTAAAATATATCTTTATGACATTTATGGAGATTCTGTACTTACAAAGCACTCTTGACTTGTGTGCAACTGTATCTATTGATAAGCAACTTCTCCTTCCAGCTCTACATATCAAAGGTTGTTAAAACACTGCAATTCATAAAATTATGAAAACATAAAGGTTTCAGGAGAAACACTTGATACTTTTTCTTTTCATAGTTTCTGTTATCCAGAAATCACTTTGAGTAACAGTGCATGATTACTTATATTTGTCTACAGCATTTTTTATATTGCATCAGTATTGCTATACTTCTCTCCTAACACGATATTTCTTCAAGGAATCAAAATATTTACTTTTTTATTTTTAAAGATATTTAGTGAGATGATAGCAAAAAAAGGTCACGACCTCTTTAAGATAAAAGGTCAGATGTGACAATGCTTGAAAATAAGAAAATATCTAAATCACAAAAAAATTACCCTAAAGCAATGACTTTTTTTTATTAATTTGGTTTCTTTCTAGAGTCTTTAGCATTAACAAAGTCCTTAAGTTGGAATGTGATTTCGCAAAACCTGACAATAGTCACTTGTTTGGGGGTCTTCCTGTTTAATGATGAAAATAGTATTCACGAGTTGAGGTGTATCTCTGGTTTCTTCAAGTCTGATTAATCAAAATTTAATACATTGGATCATTCAGTGCAACTGTGTTTATCAGTCAACAACTACTTATCTGTATGACATTCAAATTCTCTTTCATTTCTTCCTCTAAAAAGGCCACTGTCAATATCACATCAATGCAATGAACAAGCTTACTACTAATGGTTATCAAGTCAAGATGATGTTACACTAAACTAGAATGTAAAACTATGATTTTAATTTGTATGTGGAACAATGAATAATATATTTGAAAATCATTTTGCAAAATGCAAATGGTGTCATTAGATTGTAAATAGGTGTAAGAAAAAAATTAAATCTGTAATGTCAAACAACTTACCTTCAATCAGTTATACGTCATTTATCCTTACCATATTGGCTATGGGTTAAGAACTGAGAATTACCTTGTTAAACCCTCAGTAGCTATTTTCATATTCCATGATGGAGTGACATTTAATGCTTTCTTTTCAATAATTTCCTTAATATGAACAGTTGCCTCATACCTTTGGAATTCTATTTATTGCTCAAGTTTCCTACAGAAAAATGTCTGGACCATATAAAGTTTTCCATTTGGTACGGAATATTTTTTGCATATAATATCAATTTCAATTTCACATTTTTTTAAAGGACAATAGAAACTTGGCCTTTATTCATACACATTTTCCAGTCTTCTGCTTAGTTATAAAGTCTCCACTTCCATGTGACATCTGTGTTTCATATTTGGGCCTGCAAGAGTGCTTCCTTTATTGACTGTGGAATTATTAACCAGTGGGAAGTCCAAGAAATGTTTCAGACTACTACCAGTTCATCTCATTCATGCAACTATGAACTTCTTTAGATGCCTGCTGGAAGTGTGTGTGTGTGGGGGGGGGGTGT
>PVHY01022525.1:0-22286 GCA_004024945.1 Uropsilus gracilis
TAGTTTTGGTTTCTTTCACTTTCACAAAGATATTCTTTGTGACTGTATTAGCGGTTGATGTAGGAGATAGTAACAAGAAATAGTAACAAGAAAGCGAAAGTATGAGTGAATAACTCACTAAATACTAGTTCCATCTTTTGGAAGTACCTCATGACAAACAAAAGTAATATCTGAACAGTATAGAATTAAAAATTAAACCATGCCCACTCTGGCATGAAAGAAAAAAACTAAGTATATGTTTTATATTGACTGGGAAAAGTAAGGTTAGCTAGTTTAAGAAATTATTCACAAAGCTAAACAATATAAATGAACAGTGAAATTGTTACAAACATTAAAACTGAGCTTGGAAAGCTGACCATAGATAGCTGGCATTCAGGAAGGGAGAGAGAAAGGGAGAGGGGAGAAAACAGGGCAGGAGGAGAGCACAATGGACTATGGTATGTTGGTAATGAGAAAACTACTGTGACCACGCCTAAAGGGAGAAATTCTATATTTGAAAGAACAAGTAATGACATTAAATAGCAGCATGTCACTAGTAAAAACAAAATTTAAATAAGATAAAAAATAAAAAGATGAAGATGAATTAAGAGTGTAACAATTTTCTAATGTAAAAATATTTGGATAAAACCCAATGATTAGAACCAGAAACATTGTTTGGATTAAAGTGTATGAAAATTTATAATGAATAGATAGCAGAATAGTGTAATATTTAGGAAATCAACTCATTAAATGTAGACAATTAATGCTTAATTCTTACTTTATACCTTATATAGATGGACAAGCAGTGAAATAAATATCTAATTGTAGATATCTAATTGTAAGTAGATAAGCCATAAAACAGAATAAATTGTAGGATATTACAATAATCTCAGATTAACACAAATAATTAACAAGATTAAAATTAAGAAACCAATAGTTGCAAGAAATTGACAGAGAAAGAAGTCTGAAAATATTAAAATGAAGGATTCCTACTGAGTGAAGGATATAATAGGATAAACTCAAACATCTAAAATTTATAAGAAATTCATAGGTACAATAAAAGAAAACTGAAAGTCCTCAAGAAAAAGACATAAAATTCAGTACTAAAATACACAGACATTATACATGGATAAGAAAACTCAAGATCTAACAGATGTTTGAAGAAATGCTCAATATCAGCAGTTATCAGAGAAATGTTAATTAGAACAATAATGAGATGGCACCTAACACTCAACAGCATATGGAATATTCGAAAAGGAAAGCTGTGAGTTGCAGTGAGCAGTGAGGACTCCCATGATCTGTAATCTGTAATGGGGAGAGTCATCCTCAAGGACAGTTTGATGTCTTTGATACCATCATATCTTTGACTACACAGTAAACCTGCGGCTAGCCCAGAGAAGTTCTCCCCCCTTTTAAGTGGGGTGTTGAATTCATCAATAAAAGACTGGGTAAGAAAAATATGGTATACTAGCATATGTTATAGAAACATATGTGTGTAGAAAGGAACCAGATAGATGTAGGGGAAAAAATATGGGTAGATCTTTAATTTTAATTATTAAAAGCAAGAAGCAGAACCCAATTTATAAAATAATGGCATTTGTGAAATTTAAAGATATACCTGCAAAAAACATTACATATTTCCCAAGAATACATGCATCTTTGAGGAGACAGAGTAAACATAGTTAGGTAGATGCCAAGAAAGACAGAGTAATGGAAGCAGAATCTTGGCATACAGGGCAAAAATTAAAAACAAAAAGTCTTGGGCAGACTGATGTCTCAAGGTGGGGGAGGGGGAGGAAAGGGGAAGTAAAAGGAGTGAATTGTCTAAACAGAAGCAACTTGGGAGGGTATCTTGATGGCTGGTTCTTCACCTGTAGCAGTTGTCTTTTTGTGCTCCACAATGGGGTTACTGAGTTAAATTTCACTTAAAAAATTTTCAGTGTTGAAAGCTTGTTTAAAGACACAGACCTGGTAGATAAAGAATTGGGCTTAGAAGCAGGTGCCTTAAATTCCACAACCTGTCCCAACACACTCCATTGCCTTGGGTAAAACCTTGAAACCTTCTGTCTTTGTTTCCCCATCTGTAAACTGAGAATAAAACACCTCTGTTTTTCCTAATCTCTCAAGATTGTTATGATAAGGGAAAATAACCTGGTGACCTTTGAAATTCTAGTTAAAATCAATGAGTCATGCAAGAGAATACTTGTTGCTATGCTGTATTAATGGATAGGATTATTCTTGCCCAGAGGTTTCTCTGTAGCACCTGTGAGCAGTAAAAGAATTACATGGGATCAGACTTAGAAATATGTCCATCGCAGTCATACTTACCTCACACTCCCCTCCTCACCCTGCCTCAAGTTGAGTGATGAGGTGAGGCCCTCAAATATTCCGCCAGTCAGAATACTCTCTTATTAGAAGCTGGGACAGTCTGTGTTCCCTTAGCACTGAAGGAATGGTATGATTTATAAAATAATCTGTCGTGTCTCGTACCATTTCCTGATATATCTCTTTAATTAATCCAGTTGTTCTCAAACTTTTTGGTCCTGGAGACATTTTACATTGAAAACTTATTGAAAATCCCATTGAGCTTTAACTTTTATAGGTTATAACAACTGATACTATACTGAATATTAAAACTGAGAATTTAAAAATATTTTTAATCCATTTAAGAACAACAAATATTTTTCCCAACACAAGTAACTGTATATTCCAAAACAAATATCAATATCTCCAAAAGCCAACAACAAAAAAATAGTGATATTGTTTTTTGTGGTTTTATAAATCCCTTTAGATTCTTGTAATTGCTTCCAGGAGCATATGTTCAAT
Organism: Uropsilus gracilis; assembly: GCA_004024945.1. Taxonomy (NCBI): domain Eukaryota; kingdom Metazoa; phylum Chordata; class Mammalia; order Eulipotyphla; family Talpidae; genus Uropsilus; species Uropsilus gracilis. The sequence continues at coordinate 2,806 of PVHY01022525.1, forward strand.
AAAATGTAGTTTAGGTTAAATTTTGTTTCAGAATATTTTGTAGCATAGAATTTGCAAATTTACAGGTTAGTCTAACATCAAATTTTTGTTTTTCAGTGGTCATTGAAGGAGTAGCAATTTGCTTTAAACTTGATGAAGGAATCCAGAAAAAATTCATTTCAACATATTTGTTTCACTAGGTGCTTTTAAGGGAACATTAAATTTGTTTAGAGTAACATTAAGTTGAACTCTATGAAATTGCTAGAATGCATTTCATAACATTGTTAACAAATTTCATAATAGTTTTTCTCATATGGAGAACACAATCTTTACATGTTCTTTAAACAAGTGTTTTGTGAGGAGGATGTTTACCTTTTATAAGGAAGAATTTAGGTTTTATTCCCAAAACAATAATGATTTGATTATTATTATAGTTTCCTATAGGATTATAGGTATTTATAAGAGTTTGAAGAATCCTAATTTATGATAGCCTAGAAGTTTATGATGAATTTGACATTTCTCCCATTGTATCTTTCACTATCATACACAAGTTTTTTTGATATAAAAACTGATTTTAATATTTAAATCTAAATACTAGAACCAGTGGCAGGGCTGGCTTTTATTATTGCTAATAATAACAACAGTAAAAATTGTGTTTTTATTATTGCTAACCAGTAATATTAGAACTCACCAATAGAGTGTCAGTACAGTCAGTATAGCAATAATACTTTGAGTAAAAAGCAAAGATATATTTACATCTTTCTATTCAAAATGCTTATTGTGAAATATATGTCTAACATTTAATCATATAAATATATATACATGGAGTGATATTTTTTACTTGCAATGTAATTCTTTTTAGGATGAAAGCCTATCCTATCAAACTCAAGAGTTACATAAAGATACTGTTTGGCATTGATGCTTCATATTTTAAAATACAAATACTATTTTCTGATATTCTAATGTGCCACAACGGAAGCAATCCATTTTTAATTTATGGTGAATCTAAATTTTAATCATTACTTTTTTCCTTGAACTGTGTACCAGTTATAAATTATTGTATAGACAATGTGAAATGCCAACAAATCTTAGATGACAGTGTCGCACATTTAGTCTCTTAAATCAGCAATGTTTTGCACTGGGAGTTAGGGAACCAGAATTTTTAGTCAAGATAAGACATAGGAAAACACAGGGAGGCTTTCTCATTTTCTGATATCACTGTATAGAAAATTCAAAGTTGTTTTTCCATCATCATTCAAGTTTCTCTAGGTTCATGAACAGTTACAACACCTGTGTTAATGAAGTGCCTTATCAAATGGTATTCAAACCCTTCTGCCACCTGTTAAATAATGTCCATCAAATATTTAGGGACTCCTAAGTAAATGCAAGACAATTGGAATGAAAGTAGTATTACCTAAAATATAATTTTCAGTGGAGATGCCAGTTCAGGAAGAATAAGAGCCATTCACTTGCTGATCATTCAAGTAAGTGCTGTGTGACCATTGAGAAGGACAGAAGGTAATGGTGACAGTATCTGTGAGAGTATGGTGTTCCTGAATCCTAAGTCTCACTTGCCACTGTACCTGTTGTTCATTCTCCTGATCAGGCCACCTCTCTGATATATCTGGGGAAAAAGAGGAACAAAGACTTTGTATGCCTGCTGCAGAATGGCCCTGGGGATTTTCCAAAGAATCTTAATTCAATCATAGAGAACCTAGTCTCTAATCACTAAGCCAGGTTCCTTTTCTTTTGGGCAACAATAAAATTGGCTTAAATGTCCATAAATTGCAAAAAGTGCATAATGCATGTTATTGCTAAGTTGTCTCTTAACTTTCCATTCCTTTTCAGTAGAATGGACCCCAGTTCTTTGTCTTTTCTCTTAGGTCATGTTCCTGACTAAATCGTATTTGAACCTCCATGATCTGATTCCTGTGTTTTCTGTCTTGTGTCTCTGGCATATGACATTCTGTAATCTTGGACATAGAAATTGGGGGAAAATAGAGATATTTTATATTTAGCTTTGTTCAAAATGTAAACATTATTTTTCCCTGTTAACATCTGCTGAAATGTAGCTCTCGCAATAATAATGATAATATATACTAAGACATGTAATATTACATATAATATCAGTGATGTTATCCCAGCTCTCTTTTTCTTTTCTGTAATTTTGGTTCATCTTCCTCTCACCACTTTCCTAATCAGGTCTTATAGAGCAGGTATTGAAAGCATGGAATTTCCTGAGATAATGCTAGGCTCATAAAGGAGCTAAAGATCTGTGTGGAGACAAATGACTATTTGTAATCTGGGACATGGCTTTGCAAAATATTTAAAGCAAGATTTTCATTTTCCATTTTAATTCTTTGCATGTCACTGATGGCAAAAGGGTTGACTCAGTGATAAACTGACAGATGATTTGGTAGGCAGGCATATTACCCTTAATAAAAATTTTGATTTACCTGAATGATTACCAAGACCACATAGGTTTCCATGACTTTGATAGCAGTCATTCTCAGAAATTCCCTCCAAAATATTTTGAGTCTCATTATTTTGATATCCTCATGTACAATTGTCTGACAATGTCTCAGTCATGGGATGCTCTGTTCTATATGTAGCTTCAGAAAATCCCTTCATAAACATGATGCCATTAGAAAATACGATTTAGAACTACTCCAAAAAAATATAGTTTTGAATGAATTTGATTAAAGCTATAAATTATTCTTTATTTCCTCATTACCACTCATGGTTTGACACTTGTGGAGTAAACTGATGCTAATAGAATACATCAGGAAGAATTCCCCTCCTGAGAGCCAGTGTAGCTTAGCAAAGTGATATTTAATGTTTTCTATGATATTTATTTAAGTAAAATGGCTGATTAGATGTTAAACAGAACAGAGGTTAATGATCTTTGTTATTGGTATTATAAAAAATTAAAAAAGAATAAAATAGGGTTAATGATGTATGCCATTATTGTTATTATGGAGATTAAAAACATGCGGTTGTTGGCTGTTATGAAAATATGGACACCAAGCTGTGAGTAATTAGCAAAACTATATTATATTCTAACCTTAGAATTAAGTACTTTGTTTGGCTGAAATGCTTTTTAATCATAGTCTTTATTGACTACATGTCAATATAAAAACTGACAATTTTAGTGGAAGTGATGAAATCCAATTTATGGTTTTTCTAATCTGAGAAAGAACCAGGGAAGTTTACAAGCAATTTTAAAGAGAAGTATATGGGAATGGGAAAAGAAGATGTAAGCATCAACTTCTAGACAAGGTGAAGTCAGTGGAGACCTATGGGTAGACATTTTGGAGACCTTCTATAGTTCAGGGAACAATAGAAGATGGGAAGTGTTGGTCATCTCTGTCAAACTAGAAATATGTTCTCATTCTTTGCATTGCTGAATAAAAAGACCCACTTTCTTGTAATTTTTTATTGATTATACATATTTCTCACATTGCTGTGTACCCCAATTTCTCCACCATCATGTCACCCTTGAACCGTTATCTATTCATTTGTGCTCATCCCTCCCCTGAATTTGCCCTCCCTCACTACCTCTTTCTTGCTGACTGCTTCAGTTCAGTTATCAGTTTGTTATTTTAACCTTTTCTTATCTTTTTGTTTGTTTTCCCTATATCCCACATATAAGAGAGACCATCTGGTATTTATTTTTTTCATTATTACTTATTTCAGCTAGCTTTATTCCTTTCAACTCTGTCCATGTTGCCACAAGACTTGAGTTTGTCTTTTTTGGTTGCTGAATAACACTCCATTGTGTAAATATATCACAACTTTTTGATCCATTCATCAGTTTTTGGGCATATGGGTTGTTTCCATGTCCTGGCTATTATAAATGCACTCCAACAAACATAGGCATACAGGTTTCCTTTTGAATTAGTGTTTTTGTAGCCTTTGGGTAGATTCCCAGAAGAGGGATCACTAAATTAAATAGTAGCACCATTTTAACTAGTATCAGGGTCTTTCACAGTTTTCCATAATGGTTGGACTAATTTGCATTCCCACCTGCAGTGTAAAGATGTTCCTTTTCCCCCATATCCCCATCAGCACTTCTTGTTGACTTTTTTTTTTTGTAATACAGCCATTTTTACCTGTGTGAGGTAGTATCTCATTGTGGTTTTGATTTGCATTTCCCTGATTATAAACAATATTTTTTCATATGACTGTTGGCTATTTATATTTCCTCATTGGAGAAGTCTTTTAAGCTTTTCTACCCATTTTTTGACTGGGTTTTTTTACTTTGTGTTTGTTGAATTATGTGAGTTTCTTTGTAGATCTTTGATATTAGACCTCATTGGATATATAGAGTGCTAAAACTCTTTTCATTCAGTTATGTGTCTGTTTGTGCTATTGTCCCTTTTGCTGTGCAGTTTGATGTAATCCCAGCTGTTTATGTTTTCTTTCATTTTCTTTAGCATCTGTAGAAAGAGGTTTCTACGGTTTAAGTCATGGAGTGTTTTGCCAATATTTTCCTCTATGTATTTTATGGTTTCAGGTCTTACATCCAAGTCTTTTATCCATTTTGAGCTGGTTTTTGTACATGGTGTGAGGGAGTAGTCTAGATTCATTTTTTTCGTAAAGCAGTCCAGTTATTCCTGTGCCATCTATTGAAGAGATTATCCTTGTTTCAGTGCATTTTCTCCTTTGTCATAGATTAGCGACCATATATGTAGGACTTTTTTTTTTCTAGGCTTTCAGTTATGTGCCATTAAAACTCTTTTTGTTGTCATTTTCCTTTTTCTTGAGTAATGTTAGGGTACCAATGATTTGAATTTCAGATAAACAGTGTGTAATATTCTAGAATAAACACTTTCACACACAATATTTGGAATCAACTTAAAACTAAAATTTATCTGTTGTCTACTTGAAATTAAAATTTAGCAGGGAAGCCTGTCTTTATATGTCAACCCTAGTTGTTGTTATTATTTATTTCAATTTATTATTTATTTACTTTTATTTGAGGTAACATTGGTTTACAATACTGTATATGATTTAGAAGTAGAGGGTCATACTTTTCAGGTCTATGTTATAACACACCCTTGACCAAGGTACCAAAAGTCCTCTACTTTAGTCCATTGTACTCCCTTCCCACCTTCCCTTGCTCTCCCTTCTCCCAGAAGCCTAACTTTGTTGTCAGAATTCTAGGCTTAGCTACTGGTTTGCTTTTACCTGACCCTTTGTTTAAGTTCTCTTTATTCCACACAAATGAAACTATTCCATATTTGTCTCTTTCATTCTGATTTATTTTGCTTAGCTTAATACCCTTTAGTTCCACCTATGTTGCTACAAATGGAGTTTATATTTATGTAGCTACATAGTACTCCATTGTGTATTTATACCACCTCTTCCTGACCCACTCCTCTGTTTTGGGGCACCTAGGTTGTTTTCATAACTTGGTTATTGTAAAAGGTGCTGCAATAATCATGCATATTTCCCTTTTAATTACTTAGGCACTCTGTATTACTGGCTACTACATTTAAATCTTTTAGGCTTGAAATGCAATATTCTCAAAAACCTGAAAATGAAATTGATCATCTGTTGCAACTTTCAAACTTGTATTTTTCCAAACTGTATCATAAATTGTGTATACAGAAATCACAAGACTATTTACATCTCTATAAAGTGAATTCCTACATTGTTGACCTATATAAGGATGCTTTTTCCTAAATTCTTCATATTCCTCATATGACAAGAACTTCAATGCCAGGAGGATATGATAGATTGAATGAAGTAAACATGGGTAGAAATAAAATGATGGTAAAAAGTGTGGTGAAAGCTATTTCTCTTGGCTTGGTTTGGTTACCCTTAGCATTCCCTCTTTCCTGCATTCCTAGCCTAGTCACTGTGTGGAAAATAATGTAAAAAGAGTTACAGATTTGTAATAATGTAAAAAGAGTTACAGATTTGTAATGTATTATTGAAGAGATTAGTGATACATGCTACACTTACAGAGAGAGAGGTCTGCTAAGATAGATTGGGTATTTAGGCTCTGAGAAAGTTTACAGTTAAAAAAAATTATTTCTTTGTTTTCACTTTAAAAATCCTATTTTATTGAGATAATATTGTTTTACAGCATTGTGTGTGATTCAGAGATATAGTGTTACACCTCTTCAATGCTGCCATTAGACATAGGTCACCAGCTCCTCCTACCTTCAAGATCGCATAATTCTTCACTATAGGCCATTTTGTGAAACTGTTTTTTCTACATGATTTATACAACCTTGTGTCAAAGTCTAAATTTTGGAGACTTTTTTTTGGGTGGGTGAACTGTGATTCACTTCTCCTAATTGTCTTTGGCTTTTGATGATTTGCTTCTAACCATATTATTTTAGACAGAACTATATATAAGCTGAGTCCCCCCTCCCCCGCTTAACTCTTACCTTGTAATTTTTTTCTTAATTTGTCACACTCCATTTCTTTAAAGGAAGTAGAGAAATAAATTTATCCTTGATCTTGATCCAATTTGGACACAGATCAACAAAGGTGTCAGTTCCTAGGAGGGATAATCATTTATTTTTGTTTTGCTATCAGAGAAGAATGTTGTGTAAAAGGAATCCATGTATCTCTAATGTTTACACATGAGTTAAACATGTTGACTTCTATCCTTATGTTTCAGTTGGCATTTGTTTATAGGCAAGTTTTCTTAAACTTGTTGATATAGCTTGTATTCATATTGATACTTATGGAAAAAAATCAAAGCTTTTGTGTTGAATTATTCCATTAAAATGTTAATGCTTAACATCTTCTACACTTTGAATGCTGTATTGTTACAAAGATAACTTAATGTTAAACCATATGAAATTGTTCTTTATATTAACAGAAATGATAATTTCAAATATAAATGTAAATTTGTTTGTCTTCTGGAGAATTAAATATAAATATAAATTTTTTTGTCCTCATGGAGAATCTTGGGAAAATAGGGAATATAGTACCTGCTAAGGCATAGAAAATAGTAGTCATGTAGATCAATGTTTTTCATCATTTTGATCATTGGATGCCACAATTTTATCTATATTTTATCTTTCAGTGTGTAATTTTTAGAAACTTTGAAAAATTTTAAACATTTAAAAATCTTTTTAAAACAGTAATAAAGCATACTACTTTGAAGTGTTAGTCACAGATTGTTCCAGTAGCTTTCATAAGTGTGATAGAAAATTCATCTTACTTACCAAGTAGGGCTCATGTCACATCTGGGAATCCACTGGTATTGATAAAAAAATGTATAGGAATTCTGATACATTGGGCATTTAAAAAAATTTTATGGAAATTCAGGCAGAGAGTTCGGTTAACAGAGAGAAATTTCTGTTTAAAAAAATCTGAAAGTGAAAATCATAGTTATATCCTAAATTCTCTATTAGATGATAGGATATATTAAGTTAAAGCACAAGAAATCATCTTTCGTAGGGATCAAAAATGTTAAAATGTTTGCATATTAGTTCAGTTTAGTATATAGCAGGAGATATTCTCTTTTTTGAAGAAAATTAAACTGACATTGTAGTTGGATTGTTTATAGAAAGCATATATTTCTCAAAGAGGGTTTTCTCAAAGAGGGTTTTCTCTAGTTCATTGCCACATATGATTTTTTGAAGGGACTCATTCCCAGACCATTTCACTGCACTATTTGAGGTGACCTTTATTATAAGGAAAGAGAAAACAGTCTATGAAGTTGAGGGCCTGTGTAAAGTATCACAACTGCTTATGTTTAGCAATATACTCCTTTTGATTAAGTGAGACATCTACAAAGAAGTTTACCTCTTAAAATATAGATCTAGCTGGTCAAGTAGATAGAAGTATATCAACATAGCCAGGAGCAAGCATCATCTTGCTAAGTACATGGGGGGCAGACAAGCATGAGATATGCACACGTGCATGGTCCTCTTTAAAAGGTCAGCTTGCTGTATTGCTAGTGTATGCCTGATGTAGTCTGTCCAAATGTCCTGAGTTTAATTTTTCTAATGTCATCACTTGAATCCTATAAAGTGGTGACAGTGGAAGAGTGTAAAAAAAAAACAAGAAATGTCAGCACTTTGAACAAGATTTTGCTACTTTCTGTAAAGCCATATATCTAAGAAGATGTACCTAGTTATTTTCATGCAATTACTTTTTCTCTTGAGCAGGTGTTTATCATTATTTCTCTTTATAATTTTTTTTGAAATTGAACTGCAATTATGAGTGCTATGAACTAAGTGAAATTATTGTACAGAGATGAATTCATTCTGTGTCAGCTACAAAACTTAACTAGTATTTGAAATTGATCTATCTGTTTCACTATATTCTGTAATTCATTTTTTTGAGAGATGATACTCAAATAGTTTTCCAATGAGAAGACATAATTTTTGTTGGAGATGTATAGGATGTATAAGAACAGAAAATATTCAATAGCTAATGATTAATTAAACATGTAATTCAGAATTACTTGATTATAATTTTAATATTTCTCCACTTTTATTTAATACCTCTAGTAATTTTCTAAGAGTTTCTCTTAAGATTTTGGTACAGTTTAATTTGAAATAATACTCTTAATCCACTTCTGTATAGTTAATGGAAAACACTAGATATTTTTATAGATTCTACAATGGATTAATATATGCACAATAATTATAATATAAAATAATTTAGGGAATTATTAACTATGTTTCTAATAATACTTTAATGTAACATTTTAAATGATTTTTCTAACATATATAGTCTTTGAAATATCATATTACCCTAATAAAAATTACATATAAAACTATCAATAAATTTTAACTAGTATGGTTCTTGGATAGTTCATAACATAAGGTATCACCAAAGAATGCTACTTTTTAAAGAAAACCTGAACGTTTTATATTGTGTCAATTGAAGTAAGCTGAAAATTTATAAAGAATAGTTAATGTTGATTCTGTTTATTTAATATATTCTGCTGGAAGTTTCTGAATGATAGACAAAACATCTTTATCTTCTCTATTTTAATATTTTATTGCGGTAACATTGGTTTACAATACTGTGTATGACTTAATGATCATACTATGATCTCCACATTAGAGCATCTTTTTATGAATGAAACATCTTATAGTTGTCAAATGTTTGGGTAAAAGTTGTTGAGGCAACTGCATTAATTATTTAAAAATTTCAAGACCTGGAAATGTTATAATGCAATTATTTTCATCTATTGTTGCCAAAGTACAAGTGCTTTAGGGCATGATTACTCACCTGTAAATTCTATTTTCATAGATACTAGCAATGTCAGGTTGTATATTTAAAAGTCTCGTTCTTTTAGCAGTTAAGCAAAATCTGGATTTTGGGAGAGTACTGAATTTTCATTCTGCTTTAATTAATACTACATTAAAAATCTGTTATAATGATCTTGACAATTAGAATAAAAAATGAACACGTTTTGATAGAAATGTATTTATTGCCCTAATGTAACAAACTTGTAATTGATAACATTTGTGAAGGCACTGTGGTAGAAGTTCAATGTTAGGCAATTTTTTAAAATTCATATAATGATTTTCAGGAAAACAGATTAAATCTAGGCTTTGGGAAGAAAAAGATTGCACTAGCTCCACCCACAGTAACCAAGGTGAATTTACTCTGAATAAATTCTTAGAATTGCACATATTCACTGCTGCGCTAAATTATGACCATGTAATTTAAAAACAGTCAGAAAATAAATACATAATAACAAACCACATGTGTTGAAAAAACTGAGATTATGCATTCTTCACAAGATGAAAATGGGTTGACAGATCATTCTTTCAGATCAGATTTATCTTCACAACATACATTTAAAAACTATAACTCATAAACTGTGCTTGTTTCATTTTTGTCCATTATCAGCAATAACCTTAAGAATCTTTAACCTTTCGTGGTACTGGTTCAATATTAACTGTCAGATAACTTGTTTCATAGGTTAATTTTTATATTGAATTTTTGCACTTTTAGTAAATGTCATGACATCTGAACTCCTTAATTTCTTCAGTGAAGTACAATGTCAGTAGGACATTATTTCTAATCTGAATATGTGTTTTGTAACATGTTAATGTAGTAAAGCTTTATATGCAATACTAAGATGATACTTTATATATAATAGTTGAGAGTATATAAATTAAAATGCAGAGTTCATTTTGTCTGTTTTTCTTTTATCATGAATATTATATATCTAGGCCATAATTTCCTCCTCTCATTCAAATCTAAGTAGAGAACAATTTGATGGTAAATAAGATATTTATTTAAGGATATAAGAAGATACTATTAGCTAAAGGTTAGGCATCTAGGGACTATTAGTTTACTGAGTAAATACAATTTTTAAACGCTTAAATTTGTTAACATATTTCTATGTTTGTGTGAGTATAAAGTACTTTAATATAGTTATTACATCAAAAAGTACTGCCTTGAAGATAAAAACTTCACCTCTAGCAAATTTATTGATGAAGAAACTATTGCTCCTATTAGTGCATTCTGTGACTACTTTTTAGCTTAACAATGTATGTTGCCTGTGTTCTCTGTGAATATGTAATAATAAAATTTGGTTAAACCATTATCTATTGATATTTTGAAGCCTGCCTGTATGCAGTGTTACTGGAACTCTAGAATATATTAATTTAATTAATTGATCAACAGGATCTGAAAAGTGAAAGCTTAGTTATATTTGGTTGTCATAGAAAATATGCCTTAATTGATAATCAGGATTTCATTTTCCTTTGATAGGGCAGCATATTAATTGATTGGTACATAGGAATCAAAGATCTTGAATAAATATTTTTGATTAACTGTTATTTTGTCTAGTAAATATATAGATTGATGAGATTATATCACAGAGATGACTATAAAAATTTGACTATAAATATTTGAAAGATAGAATGTACATATGAAATTATAACATGTAGGTATGAAATAGTGTAGGAAAAATGTGAGAGAGATTACAAAAAGAGGTCAAGAATATTTCATTCCAGATCAGGCAAAACCAACAATGTCAGAAACTCATGGTGTGTCATTCAAGTTGCCATGGGTTCTCTCTGATTCCTGCTAAGAGCATGTGGTGTTTGAATATTTTGACCTTTCTTAAAAATGCAAGGGCATTAACAATTATTTGAACCAAAGTGACTGGAAAATTTGTGTGAATGAAGAATTAGAGTAAGGATATGTAAGTGTGGTTTGACAAAATCTGTCATTAAAATTTGATAAAAAAGCACATTTATAATGTGATCAGTGGAAGGTGTCTCACAGATTTTAACTTCTGAGTCTTACTTGTCTTTAAATAATTGTGGTAAATCAATTTGCTTGAAAATGTTTTGCATAATGGGATTTTTCTCTCTCAAAATAAACCATGAATAATTACTTGTAAAATATGATCTCTTCATCTTACGTAATAATTATTCTTTGGAACCTTTTTTGTACTTTTAATTTTCAAGTGTTCTCAACGTTTAGGTTGTCATAAGTCTCCAACAATGTCAAAGGAATAAAGTATGACATAAACGACAGTTGCACCCATAGCTTATGATTTCCATGTATTATTCTCCTTCAGACAATAACCATATTCATTGCATAATTCTTTATTGAAATTCTTTTCCTTTTCTATTAATAAGAATTTAATTTTATCATATAACTGCATTTGATATTAATTATATGTTAGAATAGCAGCATTTTTGTCTATATTATCTGAAAGGTTTTGTCCATCCAATTATTTTCCTTATTAAATTTAAAATAGATTCTTCACCTCAATAATAAAAGCTTATATACCAGATATTGTGCCAACTATTTAACTTTTATTTTCTCATCAGACTGCAAAAGAGATACAATTTTATACTCTTTTCACTAATGGAAAAGTGGGGTTAGAGAGGTTAAATGACCTACCTATGGTGACATAAATAACAAGTGGTCTGGAACTTAACGTTCTCTAACACCCACTGTAGGCGTGCATCTAGAAAATTTTCTAAATATTCCCCTTTGATTTTCTTTCTTCTTGTACACTGGTTTCTAGCATTTGTTATCGATTTTATCAGTGTCTTTTTAGATAACCAATATCCACCATCTATGACAAAAATAATTCTGTTATTTATAGTCATGGAGTATTAGTTGGAACTATCAAACTGAAGTTTAAACATAATTTACCCAGAAACCATTTATTTCAATTTTCTAACATTTATAGGCAAGATATATATTAAAGTATGTTGCTTGCTTCATCTGCATTTGTGTATTTCTCTAAAATTTTTATATGAATCTTAACCATGGTTATATCTCTTAAGATGTATTTAAATAAATCTATATCTACCTATCCTTATTGAAAATCAATGTATACTAACAATACTATTAAAAATTTTCCCTGGGGAGAAATAATGTAATGGGACACGCAGCTTTGAACATTTGTTGAAGTCACAAAGTTACTAGATTTTCCCCCTTCAACTCCACAGTTAGCAGACAAGTGAATATACAAACATATATCAAAACGTTGTAAATTTTTGTTTGTGTGAACTAATTATGTATTTTCAGATACATCCCATTCCAGAGTTTGTCTCCTGAAATGTAATGCTGCAATCTACTTTCTGAATCCCGTAAGGTGTAGTTTTTAAATTAGGGTCACAAGAAGGTGAAGACAGGCAGTAATACACTTGTTGACCCTTCACAGGAATTCCAGATAAAACCCCAGAAGTTGAGTCAGAGATAATCACAAGATCTGGAATTCACAATAACAAACTCTCCATATATCTACCTGTCAGACTTCTTCCTCTTAGGGAGGGACAAAAGGTCACTAAAATAACTTTTTTCCATGAAAATGTTTTCACCCTTATTTAGGGGGAAGTGAAAATTATACTATAAAGTAGAGACACTGAGTTTTTTCTAATAAAATTGTTTATTTTTAAAGGTTCAAATATTAAAAATCAGTTTTGTAGGAGTCATGTAATAAAAGAGGGAAAAGAATATAACAAGAACAACTAAGAAAGAAAAAGATTGATTGTTAAAATGAAGAACTAATGTTAGCAAATTTCATAAGATCAAATATTGAAAAAAATCTAATTAAAAATATTCAAAATAGTTTTATTAGTCTTTATGCAACCATATGCTAAGTTGAGGAAGTGTGATATTAAAATAAAGTCATCATGCTCACAATCCTTTTTTCGTTTGTTTTTTCTACTAAGTAGAAGAATCATAAATGTACTTCTAATTATTATCATAGTCTTCCTAGCAATAATTCTGTTTGTCGAACATGTTCTGTTTTCTCGGAATTTCATGGGCAATAAAAAGCAAAGTATATTTACAGTCTTTTAAATTTGTTGTTGAGGTCTACAGTATTAGCATAATAATTTCACTTGCCTCAAAAAATGTGAGAGTTACTGTAGCTAAGTATCCGATAAATTGGTGCTTAGCTTACATCTCTCTCCTCCCTGGGTTTGGTTTAAAAGGCAAATATTACAGAGCATTCAATTTATTTTCATGAAATATAACATAGATGTAAGCATTAAAATGAACATATGCTTGAACTTTGTAAAATACCTTAGTAATGCTCAGTGTTTCTGTAGCATTTCTAAAATAATGTATTTGTTCTTTCTACTAATTTACTTCAAGTCTCAGCTTTTAACCAATAGTTGAGTTGTTTAATAGGAAAAAAATGTCTGCTTCCATATCACCATGAATTGAAACCATGTTGGAGTGCTTTTGAAAAAAAAAATTATATGATATTTTGTGGTTAAACAATAATTAAAATCACCATAATACGTTAAATTTGCCTTCTAAGAACATGATATAATTATCTGAAAAACACAATCACTTTTTTTTTCAAAAGAAGAAAATGTCTTCAATATTTTTATATTTGAATAGGGCTACAGACAATATTTTTAGAGGTGACAAATATTTTCCAAAAGCCAAACAACAGATTCATGTAATCATTAACTTGAAGAATCTTATTTATTTGGTGTATAGTCCACATGATCTTGCAACTCTCCATTCACATGAGATATGGAGGGGATAGAGGTTGTCAGTTCTTGAGATACTCTTCTTAATGTACTTTATCATTGTGCAGATGAAGCTGAGACTATAGATCATGTTATTTTTTGCTAATTTTTATCCTTATTAGTAGAACAGAATTTAGTTCTCAGATGGTTCTCAGCATAAATGTGGTGAATAAAGAATTTGTGGAGGCATTTTGGTGAAGTTGGGTTTAAACTGAAGTTCATCAGAACAATCTTAGAGAAGATACTGCTATCAGTGCTCTATGACTGTAGGCAGAGAAAAACCTAATTAAATAGATATTTTAAAAAAGACCATTGTTTCTGTGTTATTTACAAAGTTAGCATTTAATCAGTATTAATATTAGAAATGGTACACAAGGAGTATGTTACATCAGAGAAGCAAGCTTTTCAAATCCTTCTCATTAATCCATTTGTATAAAAATAATTTGCAAAGTGAACTAAGCTGATCTGCACATGTAACTGTTAATTCTTGTTTATTTTATTTCCTTTCCTTTAAATTTTTTTTTTCTCTTTCTTGAAAAATAAAAACTTGATGGTATTGGCACTGCAATGTTGGCTATCATGTTTAGAATGTGTTTCATGGATTATAACAAGTATATCCATTTATGATCAGCTTGTAAACTAACTCTATGTCAAAAAGTTATCAGTAAATGATTTCATTATTTCCTCACTTTTAACTTATAAATTACATTCTTTCTTTCTCCAAAGATAAATGATTATTTTACTCAAATTCCTGTTTCTTTTAGGAAGCCTGAATTAAGAAGAAGTCAAATGATATCACCTTTTCTCTTATCTCAGACTTCCTATTTGGAAACACATTTGTTTGAGGATCATTTTTATGGTCTGTTATTGGTGTGTGTGGCATCCTTAACTCTTTGGTTCATCTGACAAATGGTGAGTGCTGCTCTTTTTCTTTTATTAATTTTTATGTGTGGAATTCACATGATAAAAGATGCAGTATTACTTTGACTGCCTGCCATAATATAAAATGCAGTAAAATGTACAGCTGGTGATAGTCTATTTAGAATTTTTTAATGAAATATAAAGGAAAAGACCAGGTGCTTAATTTTTACATGCTGCATTTCATTTTAAAAATTCATGGTATCTTTTTGAATAATTTTTACTCATGCAGATGTTCTGAATATTGTAGACAGACGTTTATTTTATTTCCTTGGTTCTCATTTCACACTAAGCTTTTGCACAAAGAAGGTGGGTTGAATGGCTAAATTATTTGTGAGTCAGGATTCCAAGGATAATTACTCTCAGATAATTGCCAAATGACTCATGGCAAGACTTTTGGTGATGTGTCCTTTGGTTTTTCTAGTTCAGATCTGGAGGATAATGGTTGTTTAACAAAATGGAAAAGAATTTTAGACTCTCTAAAAAGATATGCATATCAGTAGGAATGCGTTGGCTTAAAAAAAAATAGACAGCCCCATTTATATTATTTGTTAGAGGATGAATCATTGCTGTAAGAACTGTATTTCACAATTTCAGAATTTTAAATTTCCCAAATATCAAAGTACTTTTTTCTTCTTGTAGCCTAACACTCATGAGAAATTCAGTCTGAGTCACTTAGAATTCAGTGACTAGAAGTTCTAATAATGATTTAAGCTTTACTTCCCAAAATACCAGTATATAAAAATCTCAACCAGTGTCCTACCCTTTAGATAAAATACGGGCATATTGCTGGAGAGCTTACAGAGCCATATGCCTGATATTCATGGATAATCCACGTGTTTAAGTGATGATTTGTCAGCTTGGTTAATGAATGAATATGCAAAGGACATCAGGAGATGTTCTGTGAGTGATTATCATTATCAGTAATGATGAGGATGAATTCATCATGAGTTAGGTTACTTCCTCTGTTTAATAATCTTCATTTTTCAAAGTTATATCATTCTGGAAAGAAAAATGACTAATGGATTTCTATTTGATGAATTATCTTTTAGTATTAAATTATAATGCACATGATCCCTAAAAAAAAAAAAACTGTGTTCTCTCATATTTATTCTTTCTACATTGACCCCACTTGTGCTCATTCTACCTCTGTTTCTCATTAATCGATTCAAATAGATCTTTTTAAAAAAAAAGTTCCTCAAAAAAGAAAGTCCATTGTCTTGAATGACTATGTATTCATGCTATTCATAAATTTCATTCTGTTTTCCTGATTTACCCAAAATAAGGCAGTTTTCCTGTTGAGGTCAATTTGGGATATGTAAAATAACCCCATCCTCTAAAAAACAAGGCTGAAATATTTTATCCTGTGTATCAGTGACAGTCATTTGTTTGACTATATTTAGATTCTGTCAGTATTCTTCTTAAGTCACGAGTTGATTAAGATTATGATCTCATTTTGATATAATCTAAGACTGCTGGGAGAGATGATTAAAAACCAAAACCAAAACAAAATGACTGAAATGAAACACCAAACAAACCCTGTCCGCTGTTTCTGGTCACAGTTAGCTCATTGTGACTTAAAGCAACTAATGTGATCTATCGCTCTCATTTGTTTACCCCTTCTTTATTATGGGAACCCCAAATATTCTTGGGCATATAACAAAAGAGTTTGTGCTAATAGGAACAGTTTGTGTAAATGTGTGGGAAATAGCGAATTGAATTCTTTGCCTTTGGAAAGATTGGACATCTGCACACAATATAGCATATTTTTGTCATTTTTAGTATGGCCCTAGGAGGGATAATAATCTTGCAGGTTTTAGTCTTTTGATAAGGACAGGAATCTTTTGTTGTTTTTGTCTCTCAGTGGTAGTGCTACAGTGCAGGGTGGACATTGAAGTGGTTCAAGTTGGATGATACAGCAGAGCATCATGTTGACCTGATGCTCCTGTTAGGGACCAGTTTGTCACCAGAGTCAAGTGAGAAAGGTTGGGAGTGATAAGAACATGCATATGGTGTGTATACTCACATATCACCCCCTTTCCTGCCCTGCCACACACACACACACACACACACACACACACACACACCCCACACACATACACACAGAGCAACCAAATATAGGACCAAAAGCACTACGAAGTAAAACCAAAGATTCACCATTTCACCATTTTCCTTTATAAAGAGCAGTCACATAAAAAGGTATGGTAAAAATGGTTTTTAGAATTTTAGCTATGGCAAAATAATGTATAACGTAGTTGTCAAAGTTATGACTTTTTACATCGTACTTTGGCAGGAAATCAGTATTACTAATGGTTGCCTTTTGATGGTAGCAGACAAAGGCAGAAAGATACATGAAAGTAACTAAGGTTGTAGGAAGTGCATATGTTTACTTTCTTGCTATATTTTGCTCTAAAAATAGATGAAATGATGCTATCTTTCCCCATGCATATTATGACCCAATGGCTTTTGTTTATCATATAAAAACTGGGGGTAGAATTTTCATCTTAATTGGAATATGCAAGTTGTGTGTTTAGTTGAATAAATACAATAGTAATAACAACAACAGCAAAACTATTTTGAGATTTATGTATTTCCAAAATCAATAATCCAGCACTATAATTTTTAAAAGCAGGGAACTGAGATCCGGCAAACCGAGCTGATGGCGGGCACCTTTGACTTCTTTTCTTTTTTTGTTTAGCTACTTTTTATTTATTTATTGAAATTTTTAATTTTATTGTATAAGCTTTGTTTACATCTCTCTTTTCCTTACCTTTTGAGCGTTCCTCCCCCAACCCCTCCCCCTCGTTCCCCTCTGGTCACTCCATCTTTTCTTTCACTGCCAGTTATTGGTCAGTTTTTAGTCCATTGGATTCTTCCTTTTCTTTCCTGGAGCAATATTCTTTTGCCAGGTGTAGAGTGTTTCCCCGGGATGTTTAACTACTTTTTAAAGATACTATCTTTGAGATTATTCATGTGGTTGCATGTATCAATAGTTTGTTCCTTTACAATTACTTTGTTCCTTTGCAATTACTTTTTAAAAAAATTATTTATATATAAATTTCACATGATTGTAATCCCAGGGATTTATCCCCCACCCCACCATTCTCCCCATTTCCCCCCTGTCCAAAGTTGTAGGCTTCTGTTTGGTGCTTACCTTGTTTTGACTTTTTCTCATGGCTTTTGTACCTTTGACTTCTGATACATTTGCTATCCTGGTTTCCGATGTGGTGCATGAGTGGATGAGGTTAACTTGTGGTTCACTTGCCTGATTTTTATTTTTGCCTGATTTTTTTATTTTTATTTTCTGGTTTCATGCAAGAGATCATCTCTCTGTAACATTTCTAACACTGACACTAAGCTATTGTGTTTTCTGCTAACTCTTTCTAAGCATGAACTAGTTAACACCTGTAAATTACTCTGTCATTCAAGGAAATGTGTGATGTAAATGTCAGGTAGTTGGGAAAAAACACACAAAACCAGAAGCTCATTTCCTTTGAAAAGCATTGATATTTATGGAATATGGTGAGAGCTTTGTGTAGCTGAGTTGCTAATAATTTTGGAAATATTAATTTTGTTGTGCCAGAGCAGAAGACAGGTGAACTCTTTCCTGAAAAAAAAAATAAATAAAAGTAAAAAGTGGAAAAGAACTACTGAGGCCACCAGGGTTGGACCAATAATATGGAGCGAGAAGGCAAAGTCAGCCAGGATGATGCTGATGGCACTTAAATTTGAGTCCACTATTGTGATATCTTAAAAATTTAAATGTAAGGCCATCAATTTTTTGCTTTCAGATTGCTTTTGTAAAGTTACAGGAGTTGTAGGAATAACCATTTTGTTCTTCGTTCCATGAGAGCTAATGTATTTGATATTATTGTTCATGAAAAGCAGAAATCCTATGGAGTAACTTTCATCAAATAAACAGAATTCAAGGATCCCTTTAGTTACTAAAACTCAGTGCCTATCTTTGAAATGCTGGTTTTATATTAAAAATGGCACCAAGAATATGACTTTAAAAAAGACAGAAAATGAATTTATCTACCTCATCAATGAGTAGGGAAGTAAACAAGAAAATTCAAGACATGGGTTAACTTTGCTCCAGATCCTCTTTGTAAAATGAATATGTACTGCAGGATATAGATGCACCCTGAATGGTCAGACTATCTTGAATCAAAAAGAAAAAAGGAGCTTAAAAAAATCAGAGCTTGAAGGAGACAGAAAAGAATAAAGGAAGGAAGGAGTTGAGGAAGGAAGCAAAGAGGGAAGACAGGAAAGGAGAGAGAGGAAAACAAGGAAGAGAAAGATAAAGAACAAATAACTGCATAGATTCAGCATAACTGGGAGGGAGAGGGACAGTATTTACCTCAAAGATTTTTCCTAATGTTTAGAAAACTCTTAAGGAGAAATTACTAAGAAAAGGAAGGAGGGAGGACAAAGTTCTACATATAATAATGGTAAAAATGTGAAAAAATTTATACTTCATGTAGAAATTCAGTACTTAATTTTTTCCCCTAGGTGTGCTTTGTCCTGTTTCATGACTAGGTAAATAGGGGAATGAATGGGAAGGCAAGGGGACTAAGTTTAGTTCATTCTAAATGAACTTGCATTCTTTTTTTTTTTTTTTTTTTTTTTTTT
>PVHY01022526.1:0-15991 GCA_004024945.1 Uropsilus gracilis
GGTCACTGAGCTTCAGCCCAATTTCAAACTGGGAAGACAGCTGGGAGACCAGGCTTGGCCAGTTGCCCCAGTTGCTTTCTTATCTAGAGGTGGAACAGATGTGTCCATGGCAGGTACATTCGTGCATACTGCAGGTGAGAGTGTCCTGGCCCAAACCTAGGCTGCTTCCACTTTGGATGAGCCTTGGGTGTGGGAGGTAACGGAGAGGAAAGGATGAAGAAACTGACCCAGATAGGACTCTGGCCCCAGGGGCCTAGCTGTCAGGTGTTTGTTAGCGCTGACTGAGGTGAGGTCACATCTGGCTGACAAGGATGCTCTGAAGAGATGCCTAAACAGCCCCAGATAATGTCTTAAGACTCTGAGGTTCTGTAGTCCTATAAGATTCTCTAGGAACTATATCCTAGATGAATTGGTCCCAATCTCCCCCAGCCCCAGCATCACTGAGTGCATGCTTTTAATTACATAATCTCCCCTTCTGAGTTTCCTACTTCCCTACCCTTAACTTAAGGCTAATATTCTGGGGTTGCATTCCACTCAGAAACTATAGGATCACAGGAGAGCAAAGAAGCCAGGCCTTTCTATACAGTAACAGCATAGAACAGAGAATGCCACAAATAAGGGTCTCATTCACTCCCCATCAACCCTAGGATCTCATTCACTCCCCATCAACCCATCAACCCACCCACCCACCCATCTAACCACCATTTAACAGATATTTACTAGATGCTTTCAACATACCTGTTTTGTTCACTGATGAATGCTCAGCATCCAGCATGTACTTAGTGTGGTTTTTTTTGTGTGTGTGTGTGTGTGTGTGTGTTGTTTTTTGTTTTTTTTTGAGATTAGGTCTTGCTATTTTTGCCTGTGGAACCGCAGGCTCTCGTTGCCCGGGCTACCACAGACTCAAGCAATCCCCAGCCTCAGCTTCCCAGGTAGCTGGGATGACAGGCGCGCGCCACCACGCCTAGCTATTTTTTGGAACTAGGTCTCGCCACAGGTCCCAGGCGGGACTCGAACCGAACCGTGATCCCTAGCCCCTGCTGCTTCATAGGCTGAAACTTACAGGCACAAGCCACCATGCCCGGTTGCTTGGTGTGTTAAAGCTACTCAATAACTATTTGTTGGTTGAGTGAATGTGCTCAACTCTATTCCAGCTGCTGTATCCATTTCAGAAGCCATAGCTTCGGGGAGCTTACAGCTTCAGTAGTTGACCCTATACCTGAACTAAAACTAAAATAATGGCACCAGGTAGCATATAAGATAGCATTATGCGATAATGATTGGATGAGTGATGGAAGAACCTAAAAATAAAAGCTTTGGGAGTGAAGAGAAAGAGAAATTAAGATCAGAGAAGGTTGGAGCAGTCACCAGTAGCTTCAAGCAGTAGCACTTGATGTCAGTGACAGGTAAGCTTTGAAGGCATTTAAGGAGAGAGCGCTAGGGAGTGATCTAAACACAGCAAATACCCTGGGTTAAACTGCCTAGGGCAAGAAGGTCTCACAGTGAGGCGGTTGCATCTGGACACCAGACAGGCTGCTCATACCTTCTCACTGCGCACAGCAAATTTGTCTCCAGCCACCCACACACACGGCAACTACGATAACCAGGTAGCAGTGGGGTAGACTCTACATTGACATGTCTACATATCTGTGACTAGCTCATTTTTCCTTGCCATGTTTCTGAGCTGGATCTGGACAAAAGTTTGAAGCAGATGAAATGTATCCTTTGGGGTCCTCTTGTTTACCTTTGTGGGATACTTCCTCTCTTCTCCGGGGAATCTTAGGACTGCTTGTACTCCTTGGAGCCCACTAGCCTGCTCTCCTACCCTCATGTCCTCCTCCCCTGTCCCACACTTCTTCCTGACATCCCAGAGTTATGGAGCTCTGCTAGGAACTGAAGAAAGAGCAGATGGCACTGGAGAAAACTGCTACAGTTACAGACCTGGGCACAAGATTATGGCAAAAGAGGCTGAGGCTGGGAGGGTCTTGGCTCCACTCTGGTGTTCTTGCAGCCACAGCTCTCTCCACCATGGTCTATTCCAGCCCACTGCCCCAGCGGGAGCAGATGCACAAGAGGATAACCTTTGCAAAAGATCATGAAAGGCAGATATTTGGTTCCTTTATGGCTCCTCACCCACCTCACGCTCTTCCTGGGGCAGATCCCAGCAGGGGTGAAGCAGGCAGTAGAGCAGACACCTTCAGGCTTGCGTGTCCTGCAAATTTCCCACACCCACACATGCTTCCCCGGGGCTGCATTCCCCAGCCCTGGGCCCAAAGTGGGGTTTTGATAAGCCAAGTTCAGAAAGGATAATGGAGAGAAAGTTGGAGAGAGGGCAAAAAAACAGTGTGCCTTTGCTGACATTTGCTGTATACCCGCAGCCACAATGCTAAATATCTGATAAGAATCAAGTCCTAGGACTTGGTTGGGTGGTTGTTGCCACTGACTAAGAAGAGAACAGGTGAGTTCAGAAGCTGGGCTAGGCGCACTTAACAGGTGGCGCTGGTATCTGACCTGACATGGTATCATTGTTCCAAGACCCTGTCTCTTAGCCAATCTGTTATGCTGTCACCACGGGTCTATCCTCAGTCCATGCAAATAGTCCAGTCACATTACCTGAGCTGGGAGGCCTTCCTGATGGGAGGGTGTCTGGACTATCACAACTTTTAAAAGGTCTACAGTGAAATCACATGGTGCCGCAGGGCTGAGAACCCCTTATCTGAACTCATCCAGGCCCAAACACATCAACTGGCTTGTCAGGCCAGTTAGAAAATTACTGCACCCTGAGGGTGTGCACTCTGATGAG
This sequence comes from Uropsilus gracilis, assembly GCA_004024945.1. NCBI lineage: Eukaryota > Metazoa > Chordata > Mammalia > Eulipotyphla > Talpidae > Uropsilus > Uropsilus gracilis. The sequence goes on from PVHY01022526.1 coordinate 2,804, forward strand.
ACTGGACCCAGGAGTGTTGAAGGGAGCCCTCATGGACAAATTCTGGGCAGCAGAAGTATGGAAGCAAGTTCTGGAAAAATGTACTGATGAGAGGAGGTGCTGGATATAATTGGGGCCACTATTTCAGAGTTTGGTTTTAGGTCTATTTGGTCAGTTTAAGCCGCATTTGGAAAGCTGAGCACGGTGTGAGAGAGAGGACCACATCTCCAGTGTGAAGATAGGGAGGACTAGCGTTCTAGAACAGAGCCTGCTGAGAGGGGTGAGCATGGGAGAACCTGGGAGAGGAGATGGTGAAGAGGGCTGGAGACACTGGCCAGGAGGCTGGGGCACAGGGCCTCTCTAGTGCCTACAGAACCTGACTTGGGCCCAGAGAGCCTGACATGGACCCTAAAAGGCAACAGCTGATCCGGACTCAGGCATCTGTGTATATCTGAGGAGGTGCTAGAGGAGGAGCTTCCAGAGGAATCGCCAGGTCACCTGGCAGACTACTGGGCAAGTGATAAGTAGATGAGGAGAGGGTGATCATTCGTCACTGAGACTGTATGAAGTCCTACACTTGCCTGAGATTCACAAGATTGCCACAGGGAAGGGGGTGACCATCTAGTCCCCCTTCCTCCAGGAACCCAACAAGAACAGATAAAACTTAAACTTAACCCATTTGAAACTGGGGGATTGATTGTTAAAAATAACTGTGGAGGGCCTGTGTGAGGTGCAGGAACAAGAAGTAGAGACACTTTGAGCTTCTTCACACATCTAACCACACTTGATATATTCTCTTTCCGCTCCTGAATGTCTAAGGCTTATCCACACTCAGAGTTCAGCTGGAATCCTATTCCTCAAAGTTTTTTCAGTCCACCCTGGGCATCCGTGCTTACAACCCCTAGAGCAGTGCGGTTGGAGAGAGCCTCAGGATGCGGGAAATGGTAATGGCGGTCCTGTCCAGGCGGGTGGCCACTAGCTACGTGCGGTCTTGAGCACTTGGCCTGTGGCTCGTGTAACCGAAAGACTGAATTGGAAATGAACTTGAGTTTGAGTAACCACATGTGGCTGGTGGTTCCCATCTCAGCCAACATAGTCTCACAGCATCTGTTGCCTGTACCAGTGATCAAATACTTGCACTTGAGCTACTACATATTGGTACCTGCTATTTACCACCTGCTTGGTTAGGGACTTTACACAAATCACCTCACCAACTGTTCACAGCCTCTCCTGAGGAGGAGGTTTTCTCACCTCCATTGTAAAGAGGGGGAAATGAGAGGACAAGAAAAGCCCAGCACCCTGGGGGGGGGGGGAGGAACGCACAGAGCAGGGTCTGCATGTGGGCTCACTGGTTCCAAAACTTACACTCTTTCTGTGATATGTGATACGCATTTATTCATTTCTGCTCCTCAGCCAGATAAGACAATTCCCCATGTAAGCCTCTTACTGAGGACCTCCCTGGAGATCCCTTGTGCCCGGATTAGTCGCCATGCCCTCCTCTCCATTCTTTGCCTTAAGAGGACTTCCCAGGGTGGACCAGCAGGCACTCTGTGACCACAGAGCCTAAGTGATGTAGAGAAACGGCAGTTAGAATCGCTGGCATAGGGAAAGGATGGAGGAGCCCAATAGAGCTGGAGGGTTGAGAGCAGAGTTGAATAGAAACCTGGAAGATTTGAGGTGGGGATTGGAGGGCACTATTCTGAACTGCAGTTCTCTTCTCACCCTCTCTCCTCCCCCAAGCCTCAGTCCTGCCCGCAAAGCACTTCTTGAAATATGAAAACAGAGTAGTCAACCGTCTCAAGCTAGCAGTCTTGGGTGTCTGTAATTGGAGCAATGGCTGGCTCACTTTCTCCTTTAGTAGAGAAGCCCGGCACTCACAGGAATTAGGATTTAGACTCAGGGGGGTAGCGGTAAAAGTCCTGCCTGCGGTTCTGCATTTAACAAAATCTCACCTGGGGAATGTTAGAAAAACACTGATGGCCAGCTCCTGACCCAGACTAGTTGGCCAGAATCTCTGGGGTGGCACCAGAGCACCTTCTCAGGGAGCTGACTCTGCTGTGTAGCCAGATTGGGGGCACCCTCACCTTATCTGTCACACCTCAGGGCACTCGTCACATGCTGCTTCATGTTGTTCCTTATTTATCTCTCCCTTTGGCTGAATGAGTCCCCACAGTGCAGGATATTACTTTTCATTAACACACTTTATAAATAATTTTCAATGGAATGAAACATTTTTCTCAATTTTATGTGCAACGTAGCACTGCCCTCAGAAATTGGTGTCTTTTGCTCAAAGACAATGACTCTTTCTAATGTCCTTCCTTTTTTTTTTTTTTTTTGAGACTAGGTCTCGCTATTTTTTGCCCTTGGAACCACAGGCTCACGTTGCCCGGGGTACCATGGACTCAGCCTCAGCTTCCCAGGTAGCCGGGATTACAGGCACATGCCACCATGCCCAGCTATTTTTTTGGAATTAGGTCTCACTATGTTGCCCCGAGCGGGACTCGAACCGCTATCCCTGGTCTCTGCCGCGGCTTCCTAGTCTGCCGCTTATATCTAATGTCCTTTCTTAACCATCCTCTTTTTTGTGGGGTCTCAGGTGACCCCTTCCTTCCGCATAGCTCTGTGAATGGCATCGTATTAGAGTGAGGCCAAGAGACAGAACAGCGTCCAGGGGGAGATGAAAGGGCTTGGGGTGGCTACATGGTGGAAGAGGTGCAAGGACTCCACTTCTCAGGCTTCAGATTGCTGGTGCCAGCCAGACAGCTCCGCTCCTGGTCCCTGCTGTTGGCAGCACTGGGGCCAAGGAAAATCTTCCAGGATGGAGCTTCTTTTTTCTAAAGCCTCTCGGCGCCATGCAGGCGAGCAGGAGCAGGCCTAGTCTCAAGCAGGATGATGAGACACATGAGGACTCCTCAGATGTCCTGTCTCCCTTTCTCCCTTTTTAATTACCAGTGGCCACTGGGTGTTGCCACTTTCTGAGAAGCCACTATCCCCATGCATTTCCACTTCTCCTTCCCTCTCAGCCTACCCCTGAGAAAGGTAAACCAAGTCTCAGCAGATTGAATATGTCTACTCAAGTTAAACATGCTACCCAGTCCAAAGATGTTTTGGTTTTTGTTTTTAAGTCAAAAAGGAGTGTTTCAAATGGTGGAATTTTAGCTGTCATAGATTAAGTGTTATTGAGAGGAGCGGGGTTTCTTTCTAAATTCCTGGAATTACAGAGTTGGCCTACTCTGATATCGGAAGGGTGGGGGGGAGAGCACCTGCCTCTGAAAGGATCTCTGTCTCTATTTTAAAGAAGGGATTTTACATGTGGGGAACCACCCTCGAGACCTACCTTGGGACACACCAACAGAGGGTCTCACATGCCCCCTCCACCCCTGCCAGATGTGGACGAGTGTGTGGAGGGGACTGACAACTGCCACATCGATGCTATCTGCCAGAACACCCCACGGTCATACAAATGCATCTGCAAGTCTGGCTACACAGGAGATGGTAAACACTGCAAAGGTGAGGCTGGGAGGGTGCCCAGAGAAGGGGGACCCTTGGAGGGGGAAGCTAATGCCCTGTCTTCCATTGGCTGGCCAGTGGTGCACGACACCAAGGTGGTAGTGCCCACTAGCATGGGAAAGGGGTTGATTGAGAGGAAGGGGGCTGTATCTTCCCAGAAAAGTCACCGTTTTCCACTGCATAAATGCTCTGTGTCAGCCAACTGAGGTCTTGGTGGGAACTGTTCAGCCGTAGGACCAGATTGGAGTAGGCCTGAGGCCTGAGGGTCCCTAATGTTTCACACGTTTCCACCTGCCCAAAAAGGATGAGAACAACTTACCTCAAGAGATTTCATCCTGAAAACAAGTACACCTTGGTCTCGTAAAGCAACATAAATGAAAGCAGTCTTGAGATGTTATTTTAAATCTATGACCCCTGTGTTGGTGAGACTTCAGGTGGACAAGGTATTCTCATTGATTCCTGGTGCCAATAGAAATTGAAAAGTGATTTTGTCATTCCCAGCTGGAATCTTAAAAGGGATTTATACCCTTTGATTCAGGAATCTTAGGGATTTATTTAAAGGAAATACAAAGCAAGCTAATATATGGGTGAGTTTTGTTGATGCAGTATTTATGATTATGAAATAAGTACAATAAATGAAATAAATTCCAACAATAGAGGAAATGATTAATACATTATGATACAGCAACACAATGTTCTACAGAGATGGTTAGATTGGAAACAGGAAAATTTTTATCACTTAGTTTTATGTTTTTGTTTATGACTTCTGTTTAGAATACAACAGCAAGATGCCCAATGCTTGTAAACCATGAAAATGATTTAAACACAAGCATACACGCACATGCACGGGTGGTTATATTTCTTTAAAAACTACCACAAGGCTGAGCCCAGAGGTAGACAGTGAGGGCACACAGGTGAATCTAGATGCCTCAGCTCCTCTTTGCCTACAGACGTGGATGAATGTGAACGAGAGGATAACGCAGGTTGTGTACATGACTGTGTCAACATCCCTGGCAATTACCGATGTACGTGCTATGACGGATTCCACCTGGCACATGATGGCCACAACTGTCTGGGTGAGCAATGGAGAGAGGGTGCGGGGAATGATCTCTCATGGGAAGAAGGTTCCCACTTCCAAAGAAAGTGATCAAAAAGCTGCATTTCCACAAACGAAAGAACAAAGTCAGCTTCCCCTTTGAGAGCACCGGTTGAAACAGTCCCACTGCTGTGAAGAACATCAGGGCAGGTACTGCTAGAGAGCACTGCCAGGGGCTGGGTTGGGGGTCAACAGTTGAGGGTGTGGCATGGTGGTGGGGTGGGGGGTAAAGCATGGTGGGATGGTGATTTGGCTCCAGAACAGGTCCTGCTCCTCAGCCTAGTGACTATGGAACCTTGGGAAGCCTTGGGAAGTCATCTCTGGGCACCTCAGCTTCTTCCTCTCTAAGATGGGGGTGCAGTCGGCCATTCAAAGATCGGCTGGGGGCAGTGATCCCAAGAGAAATGTGTGAAGAGCCCTGTGCCATCCTCTGCATGTAGTCAATGCTCAATAAATGAGAAGAATGTTGTGGATGAAGAGGGTGAGGTTTCCCTGTGCCCTAGGGAGCCTCTGACACTTCAAACTTGGTTTTCTTCCATTTCTTCTGTAACCTCCACTTCCTTCATCTCTCCTTCTGACCTGATCTCCTTTGTCCAGCAGCTGGATCAGAGAGAGGAAAATCTCTTGGAAATTAAACTCAACTTTGGTCTCTATCATTTTGGAAAATTACTGAGATCAAGTCAGATTCTTCCCCAACTAGAAAAAACTGAACCCTACTATAGAAAATGACTTGAGATTTGGACCCAGGAATCCTTTCCCAAAACCGTTTTCTCTGGTCCCAAAACTGAAATGACTGGAAGAGTAGAAGACAAAGGAAGAGAAGCAAGAGCCATGATATCTAGAGTAATTCACTAGGCTGCTCTCTCACCACCACCACCACCCCCACACACACTTGACCAAACAGACGGATTATCTGAGGTCCCACTGACCTAGGGGAACCTCCCAGCTACTGAGCTGCCTCAACACCCAGTTGTACTCTGTGTTTGGATCAGGCTACGGTTTTCAGCTCCCGACCCAGGCCTCTAACCCTGGTCCCTGTTAAGCCCTGCCCCGTGGTCCCTGCCCCCTTCCCACCACTGCAACTGCTAGGGAAGGCCATCACTTCTTGTCTACCCAGTTCCCAAAGGATCTCCTTGGAGTCTGCTTGGAAGGAGAATCTGACACTTGAGTTGCTACGACTCAGTAAACATCAGCTTCTGGGTTCTTTAATTGCCCTTGCCCTTGCTAGGCCCCCAATTTCTCTCCAAATATAGTTCCTTATAAGTGTTTTAAGGAAGAACCAGCCAGAGGGATAAGAAAATGAGAAGATAGGAAGGGTTTCAAGGGAACAAACACCTGTCTAGCCTTCACACTCGGGTTGGAATTCAATGCATCAACCCTACCTTTGACTTCGTCAGGGGAACTCAGAAAATCAACCTGGACCCCAGTCCACTTCCACACCACCCCCAAGACCTGGAGGAAAGAACTTGGCGAGTCTAACAAAGTCATGGAGGTGAACTAGAAGGGAGCAACTAGAGACGGGAGTGGAGGGATGGGGAAGAGTCTGGGGTGTAGCCAGCGGTGGGGCACAGAGGGATCAAGGCGAAGGAAAGGCCTTCCCAACAGGTGCATCTCTGATGCGGAATCTGGGCTCTTCTGCCCTTGGCCAGAGGGAAAAGGTTGAGGCTTCAGGGGTTTAGCAGAGAGGGTGGGAAGAGGGAGCAGATGAGGCCCTCAGGAGCCCAGACCCCAGCTGTTCCATTCTAGGACCAATCTTAAAGATGCCCCTTGGAAAGAAAGTGAACTGAGGTGGGCCATGGACTTGGGAGGGTAGGCAGCACACAGACCAAGTCAAGGCACTGAAGTGGGAGCCCCAAGAAGAACTTGGCTCTGGGACCTGGGAGTGGTGATTTTGGGTAGTGATTAGGGTGTGGCCTGGCATCATTCCCCCATCCCTCCCTGCCAAGCTACCAGACTGTGTTTTGTTAAACCAAAATAGGAGAAAGACTAGGGAGTATGGCAGCAAGCCCAGGCATGGAAGGAGGGGAGAAAGGATGGGGCCATGTTCTGTCCACAGAAATGGTCTCTGCACAGCGAGGAATTGAAGCTCGCGGCCCTTCCCCACTCTGCCCCTCCCAAGACCTCAGGGCCATGCTGCAGCTCTCCCTGCAGGCGAAGCCACTACCCAGTTCTCTGGGGTTCACTACAACCATAACTTCCAGCTCTTGACCCTGGCCAACCTCCATCTTCATCTTCACTACTCTACCTCTTGTTCTGGCTTCTTCATCTCTGCCCTCAGACCCACTTTCAGTGGGTTAGGGAGAGGGAAGTCAGTGTTCGCCTAGGTGGACCGTGTGGAACAGTGGCTGATGAGTAGATGAGCCTGGCCTAAGGCTGGGTGTTGGGTCAGGATGGGAGAGGGAGGGGTGTTGGATTCCTAAGTCTGCTCTCGGCCTTGGATCCTGAAATCCCAGGGTCACCCTAGACCTGGCCTGCACCCCACTGCCTCCCCCACCACCTGTCCTGCACAGATGTGGACGAGTGTGCCGAGGGCAACGGTGGCTGTCAGCAGAGCTGTGTCAACATGATGGGCAGCTATGAGTGCCACTGCCGGGAAGGCTTCTTCCTCAGCGACAACCAGCACACCTGCATCCAGCGGCCCGAAGGTCAGCTCTTGCGCCGCACTCCCCAGCCTTGGGATCCTTCTACGTGGGAGTTGCCCTCAATCCCTCCCTACTCAACTCTACTAACGCCCTCTTTTCTTATCCCTCAACCCCATCATATCCAGAGGGCTTGATGGACATTTTGTGTTAAAGCAGAATCTGGAGGAATTCATTTGGGATTATGGTCAGTGTGGGATTGGGGTTGCTGTGTCCCCACTGTGTTCAGCCCCAAGGACTCTGCCCCACCTCCCAATAGACTGTGCTATCCCTGAAAATAGGCAATATATCTATTCATCCTGTATCCCCCACACCTAATATACTGCCCTGCATGCAGTGGGAACTTAAACACGTGAATGAAATTGTATCATTATTCATACCAATGATTACCCACTTCGATTTGATCATTATTTATCTTTCCCCCAATTTGATTGTGAGCTCTTTGAGGAAAGAGACCATGTCTTCATGTTCTCTGGGCACTTCCTAAAGCCACCCAACAGTCTACGGCCATACCACCCTGAACGTGCCCGATCTCGTCTAAAGCCACCCAACACCCAGGGCCTATGAGGGCACAGTCAGTCTCTCGGTCGCAGCCTCAGTGGAATCCTCCAGCTGCCTAGGTCCCGAGTAGCCCATCCAACTCCCCTTCCTCTAAGTGTCCGGAAGTACAGAGCATTCGTTCCCCTCCGCTTCCCTTTTAGAAGGAATGAACTGCATGAACAAGAACCATGGCTGTGCTCACATTTGCCGGGAGACAACCAAAGGGGGGATTGCCTGTGAATGCCGCCCCGGCTTCGAGCTCACCAAGAACCAGCGGGATTGTAAATGTGAGACAACGGGTTGGCAGTAGGGAAGAAGGGGCGATGAGGAGGAAGGGTGTCAGCCTCAGTCACAGAGGTGGGAGGAGAAGGAACCCTGGAAGAAGCAACTAGAGGGCCGGTGCTAGTGTTCCAGAGAACGGTGGTGCCTGGGCTGAAGCCAGCTGACCAGCCTCCCACCCTCTCTGCACAGTGACGTGCAACTATGGCAATGGCGGCTGCCAGCACACATGCGACGACACAGAGCAGGGGCCCCGGTGCGGCTGCCATGTCAAGTTTGTGCTCCATACCGACGGGAAGACGTGCATCGGTGGGTAGGCCAAAGGCAAAGCAGACCTCCTGTGGGGGGGTGGCAGTAGGGGGGGTGGCAGGGAGGAGGGGGAGCACGTGGGGGCCACGTGCTGAGCACAGAATGACTGGTGAGCCAGGCCTAGTAAGAGACAGCTCAGAGACCACAGGGTTGGTTCACTGGCGCACTCCCCTCTGTTCACGGTTCCACCGCCTCACCCCTGGAGCCTCCCCGGCCTCTTTCTTCCAGGATCCAGTGTTGCAATTCTGGGGATAATTAGCAGCGGTGCCTTGATGGAGGCTGTGGCTGCAATAAGAGAGCTTTGGCAGCACTGCAGGGATGTGGCCCCTGTTGACTAGTATAGTGAGAGGAGATCCGGCTCCCTCAAGAGAGTGGGACAGAGAGCTCTTTGGGAATAGTCAATCCTGAGCTAACAAATGGGGTTTCAACTCCAGGTATCTTTTTCTTTATCCTTTCTCTCCTTGTTCTTCTCCTGTAAATTCCTTTTGCACTGCCCTCACTCTAGCCCCCCCCCATTTCCCATTTCCTTCTCTGTCCCCCCACATTCCAGGGTACACCCTCTCAGTTCTGCCTTCCCACTTCCTCACCAACTCCAGCTTAGAGCTGGATGAAAGCATCACATCTTTTCCTGAGCCCCTAGGCCTTACCTCCTGTGTCTCCCAGTACCGCAGATAAGTTCAGTTTTCCTGTTTACTTCATGTAAACGCTTAACTCCGTCAGTCTTTAGGTCTTTAGTGGAGGCCAGTTTACTGTGCACTCAGAGTGCTGGGACAGATCAGAGGCAAAGTGTGTCCTTGGAGAAGTAGGAAATGAAAGAATTTGGCTGGGGAAAGGCTATGTGTTGAGCCAGGCCTCAGGTAAGCTTGTTCTGTGGGTGTGGGTATTTATGGCTGGCCGTCCACCTGTGGGCTACAGTGTGCGGAGGGCAGAGGCAGAAACACAGCCACTCTGGGTGTGTGTTAGAGAAAGTAGACTCGGCTCACGAGTCATCTCATTTAGAGACGCAGTCCTGTGCAGACAGCACTGCCTTTCTCCCAGACCAAGACCAGGGGAGCAGATGGAGCTCCCAAAGATCTCCCTCCCTCAGGTACCTGCTCCAACGCTTGTGCACACAGTTCTGAGGTTCTCAGCAAAATCTCTCCTGCTGCGTGCTTCCCTCTGAACTAACTCTTCAAAGACCCTGGAAGATTTTGGGGTCTTCACGTTGCCTTCTTCAGGCTGATTTGTTCCAGCTCCTTTCATTTTTCCCTCATACATTTAATTATTCTGCTTCCCATTCCTCTCACCAGCCCTGGACACACTCAGATACCCCAGAGTCTCCCTAAAGAAACTGCATGCAGTCCCCAAGGGAAAGTTGTATGAGTCCGGACCAAGCTTGGGGCTCGTGAGCGTGAGGGCCGGGTCCTCAGGTTTCTTTCTTTCTGTTCACATAGTCCCAGGCATGGCTGTTTTTGAACATCCCTTATTAAGCTTGATCTCTTGTATAATCCAAGGCCCAGTCCACGCCCGGGGCCACGGCCACGGCCACGTAAAGCAGAGAATTCACAGCTATGTGTTTCCCAGCTCCTCTCTTCCAATAGAACATATTTTATGTTGCCCTGGATCTCCTTTCTCTCGCCAGCCCTGGTAGGAGGAACCTCTACTGTTCGGGGCCACCAAGACACTTAGTGAGTGGGGAGACTGAAAGGGCAGAATGGTTTAGCAGAAAGGTGAGGGGTACCCTTGGGGGTTTGGGCCTCGGCAGCTTGTGAGACCTAAGGCTGTGTCCCAGCTCTGCGTCCGGCACGCTGCCTGGTCCTGCCCACGACTGCCCCTCTCTGAGACTCAGCCCCTGTCAGTCACTGGGTGGGAGTCTGGCTTCTCTGAGGACACCAGGCAGGACACGGCTGGGGCGTGCAGCTGCTGTCCGAATCTCAGGACTCAGCATCCGGGTTAGTGGTGCGGGCCCACAGGGCGGTGGTAAGGGTGGGAGGAGGCTGGGGCAGCCACAGTGGCTCCTGCCCAGCATCTAAACAGCTTTTTCACAATGTCAAACAGGGGAAAGGCGGCTAGAGCAGCACATCCCCCCTCAGGCCGTTTCTAATGGTAAATATGTCTGCTCTCTCCACTTGCTCTCACTGGCTTGCTAGGGGAAGGGCTAACTCGCTGGGGCTCCCACTAACTGCATGCCCACCTGGCCCAGCCTGCCAGCAGGGCTACCCTGGCAGCTCGGGTACTGGGCCCACTGAATGACAGGATCCTGAGTCCCCAAGAGCTGGCCAAGAGCCTTCGTGTTGGTTTTGTCTGTCTTTGACCCTGTCACTCTCCTCTCCTGCTCTCTCCTCCTACTTTCTCCCACACCCACCTTCTAACACCTCACCTCTCCTCAGCATCTGCTCCCCTCCCTCTGTCTTACCTACACAGCTGAAGACCCAGTCAGTTCCATCTCACCCACCGTGCCACTGGAGGTGGAGGGGGACAGGGTTAATTGCCACCCTGCTGTTGGTGGTTCTTCCTTAGATTTTTCCCCACATTAGCTCACAATCACTCACCATTCCCTTCCACCATAAGGTTAAGAGCACAGCATTTGAGTTCGGAAAGATCTGAGTTTGAATCCTGACTGCCACCTTCTGTCTGTATAACCTCCTCAGTTTGATTCTCAGTTTTCTCTTCTGTAAAACAGAGAGAATACGTGTTCTCCCTTAGGGCTGCTATGCTTGAAACAGTGTGTTTCAGTGTGTGTAGAGCATCTTGTAAGCACCTGGCAGAGTCACTTGTGGTTTCAGTGCTGCATCCTGAAAAGCAAAGGGTTGAGGTCCTACTGCCCCCGCTCTGGGCAACACCATCCTGTGTGGGTCAGCAGCCTTGCCCAGCTTCCTGGCCAACCTTGGATGGACATGATGCCATGATGCCAGCTCTGCCGCTCCCCATCCTCAGTCCCTCAAAGTCTGCCTAAACTGTGCCCTTGTCCCTGACTCAAGGCTTGGGGGGCTTCTTGTCCTAAGAGCATTTGGAGGCTCAAGAGGTGGAAATGACTGGCTTAGAATCTCAACTCAAAGTTTCCTCCCAGGATGTGAGGGCGATCTGGCTGCGACATCTGTCACCCCATTGATCACCGGGATTGACTGGGCTGATCTGGCTGGCTGGGCGGGTGTCCCCTTCCTCCCCTACTGCTCCATGTGCATCCCTCCCGAAGCTGCGCACTCAGTCAAAGAGGACGGCCTTCCCTGAATGGAGACAGACCGTTCTTCGGTTGAGGGCATACGAGTAGCTGCGCTCCCCTGCTAGAACCTCCAAACAAGCTCTCCAAGTTCCCTCCCAGGTTCTCTCAACTTCAAGTGAGACTAGGGTGGGAATGGGATATAGGACATCCCCACTGTGGCATCTGAGGGGCCAGACATTCCCCTCGGGCAGAGCTAGCTCTCTTCCAGTGTGGGCCTTGCTGTTCTGGTGACAAGGGTTAGACCTAAGTTTTAGGGGTCAAAAATTCCAGATGCTAGTTCTCCCCAATGCTTTCCTCACTCATTACTCCTAATTCTGAGAACTACTCTCTTGTCTTCTCCAGTAGAGACCTCAGAATTTTGCCTCCCCAGTGGGAGAGTTCTAGGCCCCCCAGAGGGTGACTCCCACGTCCTCCACAGTCTCTGCGATCATGACTCTCCTGAGCTGCTGTTTAAAACTGTTTTTCTCCTGCTCTGCATTCAAAAATAGGGAAAGTGTGACCCGTTCTCTCTTTCTCTCTTCTCTGTCTCTGTCTCTGTCTCTCTCTCTCTCTCTCTCTCTCTCTCACACACACACACACACACACAACTCACTCTGACCCCTTAGTGAAGGGAAAGCTACTGGTCAAGAGGGGGCAAAGTTGTCTAGCTCTTTCAGTTACGTTGTTAAACTTTTCCTTCTCTGGATTCCTGTTCTCCTCTTGCCCCTTCCTCCCCATGATATCACATCACTGGGGAAGTAAAACAACTGAACAGCCAGCTTATCTCCATCTGAAACTGAAAAGAAGGGCTTGGAAGGTGTTGGAGGCAGCCAGGAAGGGACTGGGAGTGGCCCAGGATATGCTGTTCCCGCTGAGGATGAGCACTCAGCCCTGGGTCTTTCTTAACACAAGTGGGCAAGGAGGAATGGGAAGATGGATGGGTGGCCATCCCTCAGCTGTCTTAGGGAGCACCAGCTTTGCTCTTCCCAAACTGTCCCCACCCCCTCATAGCCCCCCCCCCAAGACAGTGTAAAAAGGAGGAAACTCCCATCTGTCCCTTCTTGCTCCCTGGCGGCAGCGAGACCCACCCTTAAGTAGTCCCATACCTCCCTGCGCCTTCCCCGTTCCACCTCCTCCACCCCCTCAGCACATTCCTGCCTGACAGCTCTGGCTTGTACCTGCCCCACTGCTGTCCACCTTGTTTCAATCAAGTAGGGGGCAGGGAAGTGAACTGCTTGGCTGCACTTGTGAGGGTCTGGGGGCTGGGAGTGATGGGAGGAAGGGGGCTGGGAGCCTCGCTTAGTGCTGCTTCTACAGCATAGGGAAGCTGCCAGAGGCCTTCCCTCAGGCCTTGGGCCCTGTTGCTTTCCACTCCTTCTTGCACTTTCACTACCCCTGAGTTTGGGGCTTCTCCAGGATGGTAACCTGGTTGCTGTTCCCTGCCTCCCTCCTGAACAGAGACCTGTGCTGTCAACAACGGGGGCTGCGACAGTAAGTGCCATGACGCAGCGACTGGTGTCCACTGCAGCTGCCCTGTGGGCTTCATGCTGCAGCCAGATAGGAAGACCTGCAAAGGTAAGGGCTCCAGAGGACAGGGCTGGAGGGTGAGGTGCTGAGTGGGGTAGGGTGCCTATTATGGGATCTCACCTCCACAA
>PVHY01022527.1:0-22280 GCA_004024945.1 Uropsilus gracilis
GATTGCTTTACTCAGGTTCTTCCAGCGAGCCCCGGTGGGCGCCTGAGCACAGTGCTGGCCGCTGCATTTCCTGCGGGCCTGGCACTTGGCTCTTGGATCACACCATCACCACGAAATCTGAGTAGCAGAGGCTGTTAGTCACATTTTACGCTGTGCATACGGGGAGTTAGCCTGTGAGTCGCTGCAGAGCAGGGCAGCCCTGGCCATCGAACGCCATTGCCAGCGCCCTTTACCCTAGGGTAAGCTGCCTGAGGACGGGGAGCCGCCTGAGGACGGGGAGCCCGTCTTCAGTTGAGAGTTTGAGCACTAGGCGGGCTCACCTGGCAGGCCCCAAGGACTCAGCCTGACCTTCGGTGAAATGAAGCAGCAGTTTCATCACCAGACTTGAAATAATGCCCTAGTGCCCTGTTGGAGGGGAGCGGTCATTGGCTGGCCCTGGCGCTGCCCTCATGGGCGGCCAGGCGTTTCTGCCAGGGCCCATCTAACTGACTGGGTTTTGCGAGGACGGTCACCTGTCAGTGTGGGACGGCTGCACGGCCGCACAGCCTCACCTGGCGGGCACTGAAGACAGCAGGGGAGAGACTGTCAGGTCTGCCTTGCTTCTGAGGGAAAGCTGGAGTTCTAGATGTCTAGAAATGTTTCAGAATTTATAATTTTAGGAATTTTTTTGGTGAAAAGCCCAGTATTCTTTATTTATTTCTCTTTTTTATTCTTCTTTATTTTTCTTATTTATTCTTCTTTCTCTTGTTCTTACCCTCACATTTGTCTCTCTGAGGAAGAAACGCAGACTGCTGCAAGGATACTATTGGTAAAACAGATGTTTCTTACTTGAAATTGCGTGCGCTACGGTCTGCGTGTCAACCGCTCTTAACAACTGTGTTTACTACTGAAACGGGAAATGCAGACTTTGATTATAGTTTAGCTGACTTTCCTGGGCTGTTCTCCTGCAAATGGGTAGTTTTCAGTTTGAAGTTAGTCTGCCGGCGCTTTCCCACTACTTAGTTGACTTTCCAGTCACCGCTGGCAGCGCGCCGAGGACGCAGAGCCGGTGCGCGGCACAGGGGCGGCTTCTCTGACCCACCCGGCTCCCTTTCACTCGCTTTTCACCTGTAGGTGGGATGCCCTCCAATTTCCTTCCGGTCCTCTCGGAAATCCAGCTGCTGGGTGTCTGTCTCCTTTTCGAGTTTACCCTGTAGGGCTTGGTGCTCACCGTCAGGTTGCCCATCCGAAACGGCGGCGCGGCGCAGCGTGCGCGTGGACTAGCTGTCCCAGTATTTGTTTCGCTGAAGACTTGTACGGCATCACCTGTAAATTATGTCTCACGGCTCAATTTGCCGTTGACACATTTCGTTCCAGCAAACCTGAAGCAGATTTTGTTTCACGAGGAACTGCTTGCCGAGCTTTCATCTAGGTCTTTCCAGAGGATTATTAGCGAGCCTCTCTGTTGACAAACAATGGCGTTGCAGTACAGCCGGCTTCTTGACTGGAGGCCAGGCCTGCTGTTTGGAGGATACTGGAAAACATCACTGCTAACCTAATGATAACCTTGCAGATTGCTCAGACTGGTATTTGAAAACATTATTGATTTTTCTTTTTTTTAGCGACCTTACCTTAGTCTCTTAAAAAAGGTCAGCTGATTATGGATAAACGTGGGCAAGATGCTTTAAAGATGCTTTAAGGCAAGTGGTTTAAAATAGTCAGGTTTTTTGAAACTAGATAGTGTATTTGTAATTTTATAGCATTTATTTTTTAAAAAATCGTACTTTTAGTGTCATTTTTCAAACTAATATCATAGTGATTGATTGTGGTCATTGTAAGCATTTCTTTTTTGAGTCTTTGTGATTGTGTGTATATTCTTTTAAAAACTTTTGAGATTCTTGCAGAATGACTGAATGTCAAAATCTTGCCAGCGGTTGGCAAAATGTAGAACAACTTGCCGAATGAAGAAAAAGGTATTTTGCTTTCGGGGTGTATCATCTTAAATTTGGTGTGCATGACTGCTTGTTTGTTTTTGTTCTCCAGATGACCGAAGCATATCCCAAAACGCCAATTCTGTCTGAAGTTTTTCCAAGAAAAAGCTAAGACCTTTTCAGCATGTTGTTAATACTTGTTTATCTAGGAGGTGCATGCCTCTGGGCATGCGTGCGCGCTCTGCTCTGGCTCTGCCAGCACACTCTTGTGCTCTCTGGCTCTCTCCTCCTGGCTCTTTTGCCCCCCCCCCCCCCAAGCATTTATCTCAATAGTTTCCATTTCCACCTTCCCATCCTTGGTTCCCTCACCCCCAGTTGAAATCCATTCATTTTTTAAATAGTTTCTTTTATTATGTCAATATTGCTAAAAGAAGACACTTAGGTTTTTAGTTTTCTGTTTTAGACATTCTTTGCTAGCTTCCTGCAGTGAGAAATGAGAATTTGACCACTTTATATTACCTGCTTTCTCCGCCTCCATCTTCCCAGTGTAGTAATATCACAGTGATTAAATCAATACAGACTGCTTCTGTTATTAGGCTTATTCTTACAGAATAACAGTAACATATATTGTTATAGCTGAAGCACATATTGTCCCATGATTTATTTCCTTTTCTTGTATAACTTCTTGTATTAATTTTTCCTATATAACTTCTTTCTTTTCCATAGTTAATAATTCTTTCTCTCCTTGGTTTTATATGTTCCAGTCTCTAAATCAAGCTCATATTTTCCAAAAGAACTATATAAAACTCCTTTCAATGTAATGGAAAATATTAAGGAATCTATAAATCATTCTGGGTGTTATCCGTCTTGGAACAGTTCATCTTGATTTTAATGTCTAGGTTTGCCCCTTAGCTCTTGGAAGGAAGGGATCTTCTCTTTTGTGTCTTTCTGGGGCTCCTCTTGAATTAATTTTCCATAGATGTTTGTTTGATTTGCCCTCTCATGTGGGGTAACGTCTGTTTTGTGGGATGAATGAGCAGTAAATGTTCTGAGGTTTTTATGTCTGGAAATGTCTTCATTTTATACTGGACTCATAGTTTGGTTGGGTATAGAATTTTAGGTTGGATACAGTTTTTCCTCAAAAGTTTGAAGGCATTGCTTTGTTTATTTCTAGGAAAGAAGCCAGGCCACCACAGAGTGTTTGCTAAAGTGAAAACTGGTAAGACCTTTTAGGGCTAGTTGTTACTTATTACAGTGATGCTTTTTGAAGTAAGAACAGCTCGTTGGTTGAGGGGAATGGCTTATACCCATATGTTAACTGGAGGTGGTTCTGTGCAGGTAAACATTAAAAAATGTCCAAGTTAAAGGGGTGTGTGTGGCAGGGGGAAGAAAAAGATGTCAAAGTCAGGTATCACTGACTTGGTCAAATAGAAAGTCGTTTTTATTTGTTTTCCTTCATCATATACCCTGAGGTTAATGATATTTTTATGAAAATAGTCTTTTGTATTTGTATTTTAAAGCATTTTATCTTTATTTTATGATTTTCCAAATGGTGCCCTTTTATTTTTTATTATGTATTTTATTTTGTAATTATAGTACAATATTGATTCTGTTTGCATGGTTGTATTGTACCCCTTATTCCCTGGCCCACACCCTCCCCCTCCGGTCACTCCAACCCCTCTCGCTGCAAGCTGTCAGTTCATGTTTGACCTGCTGGTCTTTTCTTTTTCTAGAACTATGTCCTTTTATCCTGGGTGTGAATTTGCTCTCCTGGACAGCAGTAGATGAGGCTGCTCGGATCTCTAGGATACAGCTGAGGAGGGAGATAGTCAGGCCGAGCACGTTGGGAACCTGTTGTTGGGCAGATAAGTGGTGGCTTCTCCAGGATCCTTTCTGTCACTTGTTGCTGGTACTGTGCCATACACTTCTGATATCTGGCTTTGGGAATCCAACTCCCAGCCGATGGTGGTGAGGCGTTCACTTCTGGGGCAGACAGAGATGCTTGTTCCCAACACAGTGCTTGTCCCACCCAGGTGGTGAGTGTATCCAGGGCTGTTGTAACTTCCTTCCTCTGCATTATGGCTGCAGCTGGAGAGACTGGCGTTTTCATTCGTAGTGCAGGTCCATTGAGGTTGGAGTAAACTGAGGGAGCCCCTGAGGCCCCAGTGCCATAGGACTCACCTTTGCTCCCCCACCCCCACCAGTGGCCTTGGGCATGGTAGGGGTGAACTGGAGCTCCTCTCCAAGGGTCCCATGGCTCGAAAAGCCAAATAGTGCCCTTTTAAAGCCGTGCGGATTTTAAATTGATGGCGATGATGGTAATGTTGGCACACAAAGGGTGCCCCCAGGACCCTTAAACTGCATTCTGTAAAGGGGTTCAGTCAGCCGTGTACACAAATGCCAACACAGACTCAGTGGGGAGAACATTAATAGAATTAGTGCGAATACAGACAGAAGAAAGTCAGTTTCCCAGTAAAACAACCAAAGTGACTCAGATGCTCATGGGTAAATGCCCAGCCTGATGGGAGGCCTGAAGTGGGACCCTAAAGTGTCCCACAACTCTAAGGCACCCTCTGGTATGGAACCCAGAGAAGGGGGCGAAAGGAACAAAGTCAAATTTCGGATCAAGAGAGCAGCTGCCGTTGCCAGCTTCCCCAAGTGTCTCCTTCCAAGCCCTCTACCTGTCGCTCCTCCTCGAGTCTCCCCCGAGTCCCCCGTGCACCTTCAAAGCCAAGAGGCGAGTGTCCTTCTCCCTTGTGTCACCCTTGTGCTCCGTGTCATGTGACTTTACTGGCTACCTATCTTTTATGGAGATGCCACAGCGATCTACACAGTGGTATGTGTGCGTCTCAGTATACAGCGGCGCGTGTGTGTAATACTTAGATTTTTCGGCATGAAAAATTTTATGACACTTAATTTTTTGTAAAATGGAGTTCACACATGATATGTTGCTTTTATAAACACTAAAGAATGGAATCATGAAATATCTGACTTTAGGTATATTAGGAATTGTTTGATATTCTACTTTAAAAAATTATAATGTTCTTCAAAACAGAAACCAGTCATTTTGGGGGTGCTAAAAGTTGTTTTTTTTAAACATAATTTGCATTGATATGGTTTTTCATAATTAGAGTTCCAGAAAGATTGTTATTATATTTGATTACAATGACTGATATAAAAATGAGGCTTAATAGATAAAAGATGTATTAGATGGAAAGTATCAATTCTTTTTTTTGGGAGACTAGGTCTCGCTGTTTTTACCTATAGAACTGCAGGCTCACATTGCCCAGGGTACCACAGACTCCAGCAGTTCCCAGCCTCAGCTTCCCAGGTAGCAGGGATTACAAGCGTGCGCCACCACACCCAGCTATTTTTTTTTGGAACTGGGTCTCGCTATGTTGCCCCGGGTGGGCCTTGAACTGCAATCCCCAGTCGAACCGCGATCCCCAGTCCCAGCTGTACTCCATAGGCTGGTGCTTACAGGCACGTGCCACTGTGCCCTGCCTGGAAAGTATCGATTCTTAGCTGCTGATTGTCATTTGATGACTCGCAGTGCTGGTTGCTATGGCTTTTCTTTTGTTTTTATAAATGATCACGAAAGATTCTATCTCCTATACTTACTAAATTATTTCCCATTTAATGTTGAAAATATCAAGAATTATTATTCAGGTTTTATAACAGATCTTGTGTGTGATTTTATCTGAGATCTCCAGTGAATTTTAAAATAGAGATGAAAATGTCCTTAAAAATGCTTAAAGCATACGCTAATTGAGAGGTCACTGTTTCTCACTCTGCCACAAGACTTGTCACTTGTTCCGCATCCTGCATCTGGGGGAGACCTTACTCCAACCCTGACCTTGACCAGCTTGTTGTATCCAAGGAGTCTGTGTTAGCTGCCCAACCCCCACCCTTTGAGATTTGGTGCCACAGCTGTGTTTATTATTTTTGTTTAGGACTATGTTTTTAATACTGTTGATAAGATTGTATTTCACGAAATAACACTTTGAATACTAGTTAGCTGTTTGTCACCCAACACAGGTTTGGGGCTGTGTTAGCAAGTGTCAAACAAAAAGGACAGTTGTAATTAACATCCAGCTGTAATGGTGTATCTATACATTTAACTTTGGAGTATGTGCTGTTTATATTTACAAAAAATTAGCCTCCTTGATATTTTCAGGAGCTGTTGTTTTTTCTGGCTATTTTTCAAGATTGTATTCTATTAGATTACAACAGTGTTTAGGTTGAAAATACTCTTGTGTTTTGTTCTTAAATATAAAAGTAAATACTAAGATTCTTGCCTTCTATGATACAAAATTCACTTTTCCCTAATACTCTGAAATGTTTGCTCAAGTTTTGCAACATGTTTTCACAGTGCTTTGTGTACATCCCCCCAACCCCCAGTTGATGTAATTATCATCACCAGCCTAATTGATTTAAGTTTTTTATTTTTGCAGGCACCTTTGTGACTGTGTTGATTGAATGGAAAATGATGTGATATATAAATGGGTATGTAGGAAAGTTATTTTAAAAATTCATAGTAAAGTAAGCCTTACCTTGATTTATTTTTAAGACTTGCACACAATGGGTTTAGGGTGATTAACACCTGTTATTAAAGCAAGTCATCCAGGAGTCATGAAAGTGAGAGGTGCTTTATGTTTTGTGTGCTAGTTCTGAATTCTCATGCATGTTAGGATGTATCATTCTCTTCCCTGTGTCCGTGTAGAAAGTGCCTGCTGTTCATGCTTCCAGCAGGGCAGGGCAGCCATTTGGAGCTTTGCTGGTGAAATCAGGACGTGAGGGAAAGAAGGTTTTGATTTGGCTTGGGAGGACCCGAGAATGCCTGTGGAATATTGTGATCTGTCTGTTGATGAGAAATAAGCTCAGATGAATAAAGAAAAATTAGTAGTCAGTGAAGTGGAGCAGCTTGAGAGTGAATCTCCTCTCTGGTGAGCTTTGCTGGAGGTGGTAGGAAGAGGCTGATCTTCAAGGCCTCTGTTGAGGAGGAATCATGAGAAGAGCTAGAGAGTGAGGGGACTCTTCAGAGAACCAGGAGAGGGCAATGGCGTGTAAGACTCAAGCCACTGAACGCAAGGGTGGGAACTGCCCGTCGCTTGGGAAGAGCCTCCGCTGGACCAGCTTCTTGGAGGGCAGTGCTTCTTGGAGGGCAGTTTCTTTGTAGGCTCCCACAGTTACATCTGTGCATGAAGAAGCACATAGGACGTTTGTGGTAGCAGCTAGGGACCCACAGCTGAGTCCTGTGCAGCTGTGGAAAGGAGTCTGCTTTGAGGCGAGATAAGCAAGTTGCTATGTAGCGCGAACAGTGGAATTTCATGAAGTTAAATCTTCATGAAATGAAAATCAGTATGATTCCCCGAGCACATGGGTATATGTTCTCATGCCTTTGCACACATATGTTCTGAATGAGGGTTCGGAGTGTACTGGTTGAGCAGTGATGTTGGGTTTTCTGGAGTAATACTTCACAGCAACACTGTCATCTGAAAGACTTTAAAAAGGATAATTTTTTGTTTTTTTAATCTTTTTGGAAACTCGAGCGGCTTTGTTGTGTGGCGTCATTTTGTGAACTGGAAAAGCGAAAGATGTTTTGCTTCAAATTCAAACTCCACCTTCTGTGTAGGAATACAAGACAGTCATGCTAGCAGCGCTTGCTCCAGCCCCTTGCTGGGGCTGGGGGTGCTTGTGGCCTTTCTGGGCGGGGTGGGCAGCTTGGGGCAGTCAGCTCTGCCTCTGATCACGATGCTCAGGGCGGAGCAGCGACTGTCCCTGCTGGATGGTTCTCCTTCTGGTTGACCTTGCTCATCATCTTCAGCTGAGTGCTGCTTCCACATGCTCATGTAGGATGGTCTTGGGCAGTGCCCTCCATCTTTAGGAGAGTTGGCTAAGGGTTCCCCTTGCTGGGACGGGTGGAGAGAGTCATCCTGGGGCGGGAGCTGGGGCCCGCGCTTGTCCCGGGCCTTTCCCAGCAGCCTCACTAGACTCTGGTTTCGTTCTAGCTGCTGGGTACAGTCAGATGTCAGCGCACTTGACTGCTGCGTGCTGAGGCCTGTAGAGTGCTGGGTGCTCTGCTTCCAACCCATCTGTCACCTCCTCTCATTATCTGTTAATGGGACTCAACTTGACAGAGTTGTTTTGATAAATGAAGGATGTTATAAAACCTGGAGCTGGAATTGACATGGACTGGAACTTAGGGCAAAAGGGAGCAGTGGCGTCAACAAGGGTGAGTGACATGTGAGAGCTAGGTGCCATGTGAACGGTGTATTTTCTTGTATAAAATAAAAATGAAGACTAGGTTGGGGGCAGGAGGGGGATGATAGATACCTAATATTTTTTTCATTCTTGAACTTTTTCTTGTGCTCATGTGCAAAACATTGAAGATGTTGTTCTTGTAGTAACTCATATTTCTACAGATATTTACAGGGTTGAAAATGAACTTGGGAGGATGGTTTCTGAACAGTTTGTCACCCTGACTCAGGCCTCAGATCAAAAGAGACCTTTTGGAGAGAAAAAAGCTGAAAACAAAGAAGGTAGAGATCACCCCTCTGTCCCCATCTATAGACCTGGGCAGTACTTCTGCTTTCACCGACGTGTTGGGACAAAGTCGTGAGCAGTGTGCGTTAACATCTTCAAGTTGCTTCATTTGTTCTGTGTAGTCTTGCCAGCTTCCCTGCTGCTCTTTGCCTCCTCCTCAGGTGCCGGGTAAGTAGGAAGCATTTGGCTCCAGTGCATCAGTGATGGCTTCCTTGAACCCTGATTATTCCTAAAATAAGTGCGGCTTCCGAACGGGACCCTGGCTCGGGTCTGTTTTATGAGTTGCTCTGGGTGTAGTTGTCTCCATCTCCATACAGCGGGATTCGGGTCTCGTGGAGTGAAAGGGGAGTGAAAGGCATGTTGTCCGTCTGCCCGGATACGCCCAGCAACGTGCTGTGGGCACACAGGTGCGGGAGCTGGGTTTCTGGGCACACAGGTGCGGGAGCTGGGTTTCTGGGCACACAGGTGCGGGAGCTGGGTTTCTGCCTCCAGGCCTCTTGGTCATGCCACTCGCCTGGCTGCGCGGTGGCTGCTGAGTGACCACGTGCAAGACATGCAGCACTTTTCCAGTGGTCCTTGCTGTCTGAGAGGGACCCTGGCCAGTCATCAGAATCACACCCATGGATGACAGACTGAGAAACGCTTTCCAGGAAAGAAACACAGAGAATGTTCCCCGAGAACAGCTCACAGGGAACTTGACCTGGGATGGGTCCTCAGGGGAAGTGTCTCTAAAAAAGTGGTATTTGACCTGAGATCTAAAGGAGGAGTCTACGCTGGGTGTGACAGTGTGCGCCTGTAATCCCAGCTACCTGGGAGGCTGAGGCTGGGGATCACTTGAGTCCGCAGGATCAGGACCACCCTGGGCAACACAGCGAGACCTGGTCTCTCAAAAAAAGGAGGTGTCTGCTTCAGCTAGTGCTTGGGGGAGACAGTCAGCCTTGAGGTCCCGGGAGCCTGGGTGCAGTAGGAGTCCCAGAGCAGCCTGGCCGTCCTCACCAGCTCTTCCCAAGGCACTGTCACCCGCACGTTTCAAATGACTTGCCTCCTCTGTCCCCTAGCCACTGGGCTATTCAAGTCCCGGGTCCCCTTAGACTGGTGTCCAGAGGAGCTCATGTAGAGCTGCCTTGCACGCCAGTATTGACTTGGATTGATCCCATTTATATTGATCACGGCCACCTTTCAGGGTGGCAGAGGCGTTCTGCTTCATCAGCGCTTGCTTTAGGTGCATGTGCTGTTAGCAGCAGTTTTCAATAGGTTTTTCAATCTTGAGTAGAGCAACTTGATTTTCCTTTGAAAGAGATCAGCTTAATGATGTTTAAATAGAAAATGAGCATGTCAATTTGATGACTGGCCTGCAAGCAGATTCCTGGGTTCTGTTTGAAGCTTCTAGACTAGCTCCTGCCTTCCCCACTGAGGGAGCAATATAAATAGATAGCGGTGTAGACGGAATTTATATACTGCTTTCCCCACTGGAAGAGGGGCTTTGGGTGTGTAATGTGAAATCTGTGCCTGTTGGGAATGTTCAGTTTAATAAATCATCTACTGTATTGGTCCTGGGGAGGCCCAGCGTGTTTGTAATCAGTCACAAAACTGAGGCCCATGACCTTGTCTGCAAGACGGAAGGTCTGATATTAAAGATGCCAGAAGCGGTCATCTGCTTTTTGAGCATGTAACTTTCGATTTTGGATTGACTCTGAGTGTAAAGTGTTATGAATATGTCCCGGGTGCATATTCTGGAGGAATATGATTCTAAAGCTGGTTTATAGAGTGTCTTACTTAAGAGGGCAGAGTGATCTCGACCGCCCTTTGACGGAATGAATGCATGTGTAAATTAGTTTAAACCCAGTAAAATTTATAAAGCTGGCGTGTCTGCCAGGTCGGCGGCGAAGGCGGAACCAGCGGGACATTGGGTGCAAGTGGGCTGAGCGATGGGGCTGACCACGTGCCTGGCCTTCGGGGCTTTTGCTCGCTCGTTGGGAGGCCAGTCAGCGGGCACGAGTGCCCTTCGTTTTGCTCCCTGACTGGGTTGGTCGGGTTCACTTTGCATCGTGTCCTGTCTGCAGATGGAGCCTTCTTTTCTTGCGGGAAAAGAATGGAAGACTTTTAAGCAGGATGGCAGAGAATTCTTAGGGATCAGAAATGTTGTCTCCGGGCGCGTCCTCCCGGAGCCTCTTGGAATGAGGCGGCTCTGGGCCGCGGGAGCGGGGCACGGCTGCCTCTTCCTGCCTTGCTTGCAGAGGCGTTTTCCCGCTGACCGCGCGCTGGGCGCTGCCATCCGTCGCGCAGCCTGGCTCGGGCGGGCGGGGCGGCTTCGTGCGCGCGCGGAGCGGCGGCTCCAGCCCGGGTTTTGCTGCCGGCGCCGCCGCGGGTGGCTGCCCCTCTCCGCGTCGGGTCGCGGGCCTGTGGGCGCTGGCCGGGCTGCCCGGGCTGGGAGTCGCGAGTCCTCCCGAGCGGCCGGCGGCGCTTCCCCAGCCGCCGCCTCCGAGCCTGAGCGGGACATGCGCCGGGCCTGGCCC
Organism: Uropsilus gracilis; assembly: GCA_004024945.1. NCBI lineage: Eukaryota > Metazoa > Chordata > Mammalia > Eulipotyphla > Talpidae > Uropsilus > Uropsilus gracilis. The sequence continues at coordinate 10,973 of PVHY01022527.1, forward strand.
CGCGGCAGCGCAGGCCGCCTTTTGTCTAGCGAGCGCGCTGCCCCCGCGCGGCCGGCCCGCGCCTCTCCTCTCGCCTGAGTTCTCGGGGCTCGGCGCGCGCGGGGGGCGAAGACGAGGCCCGCCGGCGCTGCTCCTGCCGCCGACCGGCCGCAGGCAAGTGGCCGGGCTGCCGGGGGCCGCGGGGGGAGGGGGTACGGGGTAGGGGGCTTGGGGCGCTGGCCGGGAGTTGGGCGCGAGTCGGCTCAGGGGCGGGCGTGCGGGAGTGTCCAGCTGACCCGAGAAGGACCCGTGGCTCTTTGGAGGGACAGTGGCTTTCCAGGAATTGGGACTCGATAGCGCCCGTGTCCGTTCATTCCTGTTGAATTGCCAGAACTCGCGCGGGTCTCCAACCCGGACGCGCAGGCCGGAGGGCGCGCCGCTCCACCGACGCTGCGTGCGCGGCGGGGCGACCCCAGGGTCACCCAGGGAGCCCCGCTGCGCAGGGGCCGGCGGGATTTCCTGGGCTTGGTTGCAACGTGCGGTGTCGCGCTACGTGAGCGACACGCTGTTCCTTGGGTCAGAATGCTGTTTCTGCTGGAGTGGCTAGAATGTGGAATAGCTTGGGAGAAAATTGCTCCAAGCTCCTGGTGTGAGGTGGTGGTTTCTCCGCCCCTCTGCTTGTTTGCTCCGCTCCGCAGGCGCGGCAGGCATCCTGCTGGGAGCCAGGGGAGACCTGCTAGCCCGCTTTCTGTTGGTGGAGAGAGAAGCGGCGGGCGCGCGCTGCCGTGGTTACTTTTGTTGTGCTGGGGCGCACATGTGTCCGCGCTCCCCGGCCGTTGTTGGCCCGGGACCTCCTCGCAGCCGCATGGAAGTCGGGAAAACCGGTGTGTGAGCGAACACAGAGGTCAACCGAGAGATTGACTTTCCTTTTGAAAGCGTGTGTGTGTGTGTGTGTGTGTGTGTGTGTGCGCGCGTGCGTGCGTGCGTGCTGTGCACGGAGGAAAGCTGAGAACAGAGGGGACAGAGCCCTTACAAGTCTGTGCCAAAATTGCTCTGTGGAGCTCTAGTTCCCTTTGTTATTTTTGTGTGTGTGCGGAACTCCAGGTTTAAAGTAGACTTGGTGTGAGCCTCCCAGCCGGGAACAACATCCCGTGAAAGCCCGGTGATCTGTGGGCAATGACTTCCAGATGCACAGCCAACCCCACATTCTTATGCTTGTGCTAGATTTGGGCCCTGAGAGGCGCTGGCCTGGCGGAGTATTTACATTGCCTGGTGAAACAACACAAAGCAGACATTTTAAAGGCTTCACCCCCGCTGCCCGAGAGTGGGGGTAGCAGTCGGGAACTCGAGTTTGTTGTTTTCCGACCCTGTAATTTAGTGGCCTGGAAACTGTTCTGCAGAGCTCCCTGGCCCAGGGAAAGTGGCTCTCAGTTCTTGCTTCATGACATGCAGATGTAACCTGCATTCATTCTAGGAAGGTTTCCCGAAAAAAGGCAGTTCAGAGGTGTCTTGTGGTTTCGCGTTTATGAATGAGGCTGGAGCTGACGTAATGCAGCTGTACCACTTCCTTTGTGTGTGTATGCGGTCTTGCAGCCTGTGGGACCCGCTCTAGCCTACATGATTGTGATGATTTCTGAAGTGCTTCCATGTATGTATATTTTAAAACGAGGATACACTCAGCTGTGTGCCTCTTTACATGGCCAGTCTGGGGGTGTGTGTGGGGGGGGAGCGTGTGAAGATGAGCCCCATGATTTGTCCTAAGTTTGGTGAATTGCCTGTGTGTTTGCATAGTAACTTCATTGTAAGTCTTCTTAAGCCAGGCTGCCTGGCTGCTCTTCAGGGGAGTTTTATCTTTCACCCAAGCCTTCATGGAGCTGTCTGCTGTTTCTCTTAATCCCTCTTCCACCGCTGCTGAGCCTGCCTTTCAGCAAACAATAGAACAAGATGAGCTTTTGTTTACTCGTGTAGTGTAATAGTTTGCTCAGAGAGTTATCTTTGGTTTTGAGGAAATGGGTAAACCAGGTAATTTATTAGGAGGCATTCCATTTACTATGGTTTCCCAAGGTCACAGGGTTTTGCTTGCTATTGTTTAGTCTAAGGAGCCAGTGAAACCAACCATTTATGACACCGAAAGCCAGTGTTTTTTTTTTTTTTAAACTGGTTTGTTTGCTATTGTAGGATTAGTTTGTAAAAGTCAGCAGAAATGGGTGTTAGCATTAAAGGAATTCACAAGGCTAGACCACCTCCTTGTCTCTTAACCTCTTGGTGTACTGAGCCAGGCGACTAAGAGCACTCGACCAGCAGCACCTGGGCGGTGGGCGGGCTGGTGAGTGGACATGAGTGTCTGAGGACATCTGTACCCCTTTAAATTTTATGATGGGTTTTCGGGTCCAAGTTATTCTGTGTATTTAACATTGAGTAGGCTTGACTCTTGGAACACAGGCCACTTAAGAGGTTGTGGTGTGGGACCTGTTTCCTTACTGGGGATTGAGAAGATACCAGCACCACAGGCTTCCGGAACTGTCCACTGTGTGGGAGGAAATTGGTGCAAAAGTCAAAGGCCACATTGACTGAACTCTGTACATAATGCTGAATGGGGTGCTGTTTTCAGATCCAGTTTATGGATAGGATGGGGGGATGTGGGGTGGGATGAGGGAGGTGGTACTGGGAACTGATGGCATGTCAGGAGAAGATTGGCTCAGATTGAGATTTTTAAAAACTCTGGTTAAAATGGTTAGAGTAACCTTAGAATAACCTGCAACGAGGAAGAAGACAGCATTTTGTGGAAAATTTCAATGTAATTGGTCTAGAAAGTGGTTTTTTCCCCTAATTAAAGAAAATCAAAACATTTATATTGGCTGCAGAGACTACTAAATCCAAGGAAAAATAGAGGAAAATAAATACCTTAGGTCTAAGCAGGTTATTTAAAAAAGTTTATTGCCTAAATATTCTTCTTTTTTGAGAGTACCTATCTTCACTCCAATTACTAATCATAATTAAGGCTTGTATAGACTTGCCTCCCAAAATTTATTCAATCCTTGATATAGGTGACATATTTATAATGGAAAAAAAAAAAACCCAATGTTGACTTTTAATTAGGAAAAAAATCAGTATAATGGTACTCAAGTTTTGATGCTATGAAGTGGCACATGTTTAATTGATCAGTTTATTCAGTGGTTAATAGGTACACTGTCTTCTCGCCTTAGTTCTACCACTTTACTCACTGTGAGAACTATCATGTTACTTAGCTTCTTTGTGATGATGGGAAAAATGGTAAATCTATCTCTGAAGTTGTGCAAAATGCGTAGAAAATGTGCTCGGATGTGACAACAGGTAATCCTCATACAGTGAGCTCTAATTAGGTTCCAGTTACTGTTCTAGGTCCTGACCTATGAAAAAGGATGTCCTCACATCACTTATATTCAAATAGAAAAAGACAAACGAGAATTCTTATGATTTGGGAAACTTAACAGGAATAACTTCTGGACATGCCGGTAATTTTTGGAAGCTTGATATCATTCCATATAAAAATTAATTCCTTCCAGAAAAAAAAATGTGGTTTTTATTCTTTGTTAGCCTCTGTTAGCAGCGTTTGATTCATAGGTAGAATAGAGGAGCCCAAATTTTTCTGAGAAGAAAAAGATAAAACAAAGCAATTATAGAGCAATTTGTCAGTTATGTGCCCAACAGTAGGAGAATGTTGAATCATTGCCCACCCATAAAAGGAAATATTATGCACTCATTAAAAATCACCAGACCATAAAAAATAATGCAAAGCTAGCGGGAAAAATTGGAGATGCCAATATGTTTATATAGCACGATCCTAGTTAGGTACATGCTTTTATTTATCACAGAGGCAGAGGATAAAAGACTAGAAGGAAACATAACAAGTGCTAATAGTGTTGATCTGTGGGTGAAGGGATTATGAATGACTTGATTTTCTTTATATTCTTCTGCGTACATATAAGTTATTTACTCCTTGCAAGTTAAAAAGCCTGTGAGAAGTGAGTGAAGAAACTGAGGCTTAGCAGGGTCAAGTGATTTGCCCAAACACCATAGTTAGCAAGTGGCAAGGCCAGATTCTGAGCCCTCTCCCATTATCTGTCCCCCTCTCCTCCCATTAGAGGTGACCTTTGTCAGAGGTCCTCCCTTTGTCTTCCCAGCCCTCAGTTTTGTGACACATGGCTTGTGAGATTTGTTTACCAGCGGGTACTCAACGGAATCGCAAATAGGAGGTAATGCTTGCACGTGTAGGAACTGGCAGAGAAAAGATAAGGTTCTGGCCAGAGGAGGAAATGGAAGCGGTTCTGCGAAAGAGGGGGTGAACGGAAAAGCTGTATAAAAGAGAGGAGGCTGCTTTCAAGTCGGGCAAGGAATTGTGGGAAGGGTTGGGGAATAAAACGCAGTCAGGGTGACAGTAGAGTCACTTCTGATTTTGGACTAGAGGAGAAACTGAGAAAATACTACGGAAACACACCTTTCATTTGACCAGCAGGCAGTGGAAGCCATGAGGCTTTTGTGCGGGGGAGCAGCCCTGGGGTGGAGGGTCGCCGGTGATGTGTGTGGCTGGTTTGCAGTCGACACGAAAACCGTGAGCAGTTTGGCGGGAGAGAAGGGACAGTGCAAGTTAGCCGGGAGAGGCTGAGGTGAGTGGCATCAACTGGCCGAGGAAGGAAGAGGGCAGCGGCAGTGGCCTTCCGCAGGTAGGATTTCATGATGAATGACACCACAGTTGTGTTCAGGTTTAGGAGATAAAATGAGCTAAGGGGTGTGAATCACTTTAGAAAGTAGGAAGCATTTTAATTTAAGAATATTAACCCACAGTTAATTGTGAAGAATTAGGACCATCGTAGGTAAGTATGGGCGATCAAGTTATTTATGCCAGTGAAGAGCCGAAATAGTCATTCGGTTCTAAAGGTGAGGCGCTGTTTCTCGTGCCTTGTTTCCCGCATAGTGACTGATCTTTCCTTGTTGTGGTTTAAAAAGGCGTTCATGTGACCATTGGGCTTCAGAAGAACAAAGCGGAGCAATGCACGTACTCTTGAAAAACCGCCCAAGCGAGAAGCCCCCAGATGGCCTGCACTGGTCGGTGTGTTTGCTGCTGGATGTGCCGCAGGCCCGCCTAGCCATCTCCTAGTCACTTGTTCGAGCGGTGGTGTGTGGCCAGCGTGCTGGCTCTGCGCCTCAGCACCAGCCGAGGCTCCTGCCCTCCTCCTGCACTGCCCTTAGGCCTTCTCAGCTGGCCAGGTTGGGCTTTGTGCAACACGCAGGTGCCGGCGCTCTGGCTCGTTCGCATGTGGTCTCAGGCGTGAGAGGGAGAACTGCCCTTGCTCATCTTACTGCTTTTGATTTTGTCTGACCCTTGGTCTTTAAAGTGGTTGGACTGTTACATACATGCAGTTGACCCGTAACAAGCATAAAACATTTTATCGTGAACATTTGCGAACATTTTGGTGTTGCCAACAAGTAAGAACAGGACCAAAACCCTCCGATTCTCAGACGAAGTCTTCGCTACCAGTGCTTTTTCCTCTTTAAAAGATTTCATGGAAGTTCTTTCGGAAGGGTCAATTTCTAAGTCTCGCTGCTTTGTGGCCATGCACACAGCTGCTGCTTTGCTTAATAAAACAAAGGTCTTCAGCAAGTTGAAAGCAGAGAGGAAAATAGTTTGACGCGTTACCTGGGAAGTTGGGATGTGTGAGGAAGGTGGTGAGGAAGATGCCGGGCATTCCTTCTACACCCACTGAAAGCTGTTTTCTGGGTTTGGTTTTAAGTATTCAGTTCAGAATTGTCTGCTTTGTGTCTGCTTGGATATTCAGGAACATTTTGCAGGCAAGGTTTTACTTACCTGTAAGTTCTTTGCCCACCTACCGGAGCAGTCTGTTCTCTCGCAGGTGTGTTCCCGGCAGGCCAGGTGGGAGAGTGCCCTCCCATGGCACGTTTACACGTAGGCAACCACAGTGGAGGGTAGTGTGGGATCAGCGGGCTCTCTCCAGTGTGCTGGGGGCAGGAACAGGAAGAAAGAACAAGTGCTGGAAAATCTGCTGTCCGGTAGCCTTGCCTTCTGGGTGGGAGGAAGGAGGAGAGAGAACTGACTCTTTCAGCTCTTCACTGGCGTAAAGGGGGAGAGAGTTGTGTTAAGTTTTCCCGGCAGGTTTAAGTGGACTGAATCAGTGTTAGTACTGGACAAGCCATACTTACTGTACGGAAGACATTCAAACATGTGACAACTCTATTTAGAAAGTTCCAGACCCTGGTGTTAGAGCGGTTTCATAGAAAAGCTGGGAGGACAGGACAGTCGCCATAGGCTGCCCCACCCCCTCTCCCTGTGACCAGCACCTTGCCTTGCTGGAGCGCGGCTGCTGTGGTTTCCTCCACACTGTGGTTCGCATCGGGGCTGTCTCTGCCTTGGGTGTGCCATGGCCCATCATGTCCACCACTGCAGTGTCGCCCCCGACGCTGCCCGGAACTGCTGCTCCGCATCCCTCGTCCCCACGCCTGGTGTGGCGCTGCTCCGCTTCGCGTTTGTAACCTTGCCTCTTCCAGAGGTTTTTTTTTTTCCCTTTTCCAGCGTTTGTAGCCTTTTCAGAGTTAGGGTGAAGCAGGATGTACTTAGGGGCCTCCGTGTTGTTTTGTGGCTGGGTGGTTACCTTTCTTTGCTGACAGCGTCCTAAGGTTTGGTTGTGGCCCAGCCTGCTCCTCCGTCCCTCGCTGGGTCTCGTCGTCGCTCTTAGGAGCTCCGGCATTTGCGACCGAGGAGGCTGCTTCTGTACCCTGCATGCTTCCCGCTGACCGGCAAGTGTCAGGAGCATGGTTTCCGAGGCATGGTTTCAGAGCATGGTTTCCGAGGAGCTTGTTGCTGGAAGAAGCGGCCATACTGTCCGCTCAGGTTTCTGCGTGGGGTGCGCCCAAGAGGTGGTGACGAGCGTCTTGGCGCGCCTGGCCTGCTTGCATTTGGGCGCTGCCGCTGCTGTAGATTTCAGCACTTTCTCTTACTTACAAGATGGTGACGCCCTGCTCCTCTCTGGTCTGCGGTTTGTTGCTGTTTTCACTTTATCATCTGGCAGAGCGGGAGAAACGAGGCTCCTTAATGTTAAACATTTCTGCGTGCCTCAGTCTCCATCCTGGAGGGGAGGCACGTGAAGATGCAGAGTTGGGGTAGTGCGGGCCATTTACGCTTTCGACAGAGAGGGTGTGATTCTGGGATAACGCTGCGAGGCCAGGGGTCCTGTGAGATGCAGCAGTATTAGTTTCCAGCGGGTCCTTCTCAGCGCTGTTCCTCTCGGCCGCCTGATCGGCTTTCATTTCGGGAAGTGCTGATAAGGAAAGGGGCGCTTTGAATTAAAAAAAAAAAGCGAGCTCCTCTCTCAGAGGTCCCTATTTGCTGGCTATGGACAGGGTAGAGATTTGTATTCCTCTCTTGATTGGTGAAACTAATTGACGATCCGGGAACTGGGAACCGAAGGTCTGGTCCTGCTTTTAGAGGCCGTGATGTCCTCTAACCTCACCGCAGTGGCAGTCGGCCGAGGGCTCTGGCTGTGAGGTCAGAGTGACTCCCCAGCGCTGCTCCCGCTGCACGTGCGCAGTGCTCCTGCTTCTCGTGAGCACTGCCCGCCGGCCCGGTGTCCGGCAGTGTCCGGGATTGCCGCTGCGAGGCTGGGAGCTTGATGTGCATGGGCTGTCCCGTGGCGGTGGCATCCCCGAGGGCTCACGTGGGGGTGCGCCCCTGCTGCTTATGGGCACACAGTGAGAGGCTGGCACAGGCTGGGCTTCCCCGCCGAGCCGTGCTTGGGTCCGTTTGGCTGTGTCCCCGCGGTGCGCAGCTGGCCAGTGTTGCGGACCCCCCGAGGCTCGTGGGGCCTCCGTGCAGAGCTGTATAACTGTCTTCCTCGCTGGATAGAGCTCCTGCCTGGAGGAGGACCCTGCGGTGCCCTCCACTGCTGTCCTGGGGTGTTTGTCCCTGGCTCCCCAGCCTGCTGTTGGCACGGCTGGCTGATCAGTCTTCGTGCAGTGCTGGAGGAGACCCGGCTGCTCCCCACGTGCGCGAGAACAGGCCTGCCTCCGGGCACGTGGTTCGCTTCTGGCTCTGATGCTGGCCTGCCTGGGGACGCTGGGGTACTCCCATTCCAGGAGTTTGCATGCAGGATCTGGCCGCATCGGAAAATGGTCACGAAGTGACCCGAGCTGCTCAGGAGCAGCCTTGTCCTCTTCGTCCTCCCAGCCTCCCCTGCGGGCTTCCTTCGTCCCAAGGAGAGGACACGCAGCTTGGTGCATTCCAGGTTGGACTCCACAGCCCTTCCCACCTGTGAGGCTTGCAGTGTGAGCTGAGCAGACCTGGCTCACCCCATGTCCTGGGGCCTTTTCCAGGAGCCGCTCAGCGCGGTGCCTGGCACAGGCCAATGCAGAGACAGCGCTCAGCTGTTGTGAGACCCCCTTCCCCCATGTTCGCCCATGTATTTTATTTCAGACAGGGCGAAGCTCAGGGAGCCGCCTCAAACCCTTTTAAAAGCAGGCCAGCCTTTAAGTCTTCTGCCCTATGATTTTTTTCTGAAGGTAGCTGCTAAGGACTTGGCGGGGGGCAGCGCGCGGAATGCGGGTGTGTCCCCGGAGGCCGTGCCTGGGCGCCCCCACTGCCAGTGCTGGTGCTGGGAGGTGAGGCCTCCAGAAGGTGGCTGGGGTCGGATGTGTCATGGGGTGGGGCCTCACGGGACACTCATATTCTTCGGTGGGGAGAACGGATCACCCCTGCCATGTGAGGAGCCAGAGTGCTAGCATCTTGGTCTGCACATTCCGCTGCCCAGACTATGGTGCCTGCAGGCATGTTGTTTGCTCCTGGTGGATGGTGTCTTGTGGCGCCCACCTGGTGGCTGTGTCCTGCAACCCTGGCAGAGGGGAAGCTGGCAGTTGCCTGTCGCACACTGAGTTCTGCTGGTGACGGGATTATCTTCTGTTGGCAGAAGGCTTTGCGCCTCCAAGTTGCTTCCCTGGCCCTGGCTCTCACAGCTACCTCCTGAAGGACTGGGGCGCTGCTGGCTCCGCTGGTGACAAGAGGCCGGATTACCCGTGTTCATGTCCCCTGGGAAGCGGCTTGGCTGCGCCATCCATCACTCTGTTCCTGCCTTCGGTACCCGCTGTAAGGGCAGCACCGGCCTGTATTGTCGGCTGAGGCGTCTCGTCCTTTTGCTTAGAAGAAAAGAGCTTTGGTTTTCATATTTTGTAGAAATATTATTTTGAAAGTGGAGAAACTGCCGCTTTTCCATTTTGACACGGGAACTGAAACCCAGCGGGGAGATTGTTCAGTCCTGTCCTTCCTGTCTCAGGGAGAAACCAGAGTTCATGACTCCCCCTGCTGGTGGGGGGGGGTGAAGTGTAGACTTTCTGAGGTATCTTAACTCGTCTTAACAAGTGTGATAGTACCTGAATTAGTGACAGATTATCCTTTTACTTTGCATGCTGGGTATTATTTGAGTGTTGGCTATTTGAGTATTGGTATTGGCAGTACTGTCAGTACCTTCTTGGTGATCAGTATCTGGAATTTAGGGGCTAGGGGTTATTTGGAACACTCCTGTCAACAGAGTGCTATTTATTTTGGTACAGGTGACTTGAGTATGTCCTGATAAAAGGATCAAGTGGTGGGAGTATAAGAAGTTCTAAGCTTGAGGTGGTTAAAATGGGGGCGGGGGGGAGGCAGTCCAGCTGCCCAGCTGGCGGTCTGCCCGTCATTCTGAAAGACGCTGCACCCTGCAAAGTTGACATCTGCGAGCGCCGGAACACGGCTCCACTTCCTATTAACTTCTAACTGAATCTTTAAAACCCAAATTATAGAAACTGTTCCTTTGTGGTTCAAAGTTTGGAGCTGTTCAAAACTTTATTGAGATGAAATTCCTATTACGGACAACCCACCCATTAACACAAGTGTGCAAATCGGTGGTTTTTAGTAGATTCACAGTTAAGCCACTATCGTCACACTGTAGTGAGGGTGGATTTATGTATGACTGTTTCATTGACTGCCCTTGACCATCTTTTGTGCGATAGAGTGTAATTTAGTTGTGTATTTTACGGGTATAGCATGTGATTTGACTGAAGGCATTCAAACTCTGCTTCTGTTTATGGTGGTCCGAAGTGGGGCGTTAACATCAGCCCAAGGTTATTAAATCTTTCAGTGACTGATGACTCCCTTTAAGATATGATAAAGTAATTGCAAATATGATATGAAAATAGCGCCTGTTCTTTTTAAGCATATTACCTGGAGAAACGGCAGCCTTCCAGAGCATTGTTTTTATATCAGAGTATTAGGCACTGACCATTTTCAGCAGCTCGTGTTAATGAAATTTTCGTTTGTTAATGGAAAGGCAGCCAGCCGTTGTGTATTAAATTAGAGGAATTTCTTAGCATCGATTCACAGTTGGCTCATGGTTTGGATGAAAAAGCTCGTGGTATGATCCCTCTATCAGGACGTTTATGTTGTGTGGGCTCTTCCGGCTGCTGGGTCGCCATAATTTGCTTTTCTGGTTCTCTTGCTAGCCCGATTTTGTAGAGAACAATTTTGTACTTCCTCCTTCAGATGTCCTATTCATTTCCTTACTGGACTTCCTGCTTCAGTGAGAAAATCGGAGCAGTAGGGGAGGACTTCCAGCCTCCTGTCAGCCTGCCTTTGGCGGGGCTCCCGCAGCCTGTCCTGCCACTGAGGCGCCAGCCCCTGCCCACTCACCTCGTGACTTCCTCTCTCTCAACTCTGACGTGTGTGACTCTTCTGGATATTCTCCCCACAGCGTGCACACGCACTTTATTCTCCCATCTCCAAATGAACCCCCCCCATCACATTTCCCCTTTCAACTGTTGGTTCTTTCTTTCTTTTTTTTATTTTTAGTTTATTTTGTTCTTTAGGTCACAACCTCTGTAAGTGTTCTTTTTTTTTTTTTTCCCCTCCTCCCTCTGGTGCCCCTTCCATTCTCTCAAACCCCACTCTTTGTTGTGCTATGTCCACTTACTAGTTTTACTAGTTGTGCTAAGTCCATTAGTCTCTTTCCCGTGGCCGTGTCCTTTCCCTGGGTGAGGGACTGTGCTGTTGGAGCCAGGTGAGCCTTGCTGGTAGGTTTTTAAGTCTCAAGTTTGCATTGGGCAGCCAGTCTATATTCATCTGTGATCTGTCCATGTTTTCTTGCTGCAGGCCGTCTTCTCCAATCCCATCTCCATTGCTTTGCTGCTTTTCCTTGTGGCTCTGGTGTCAGATTTAGGGGGTCTCGCCCCCAGCCATTGTCGGTGAAGAAGTTTCTCTGTGAATACTGGCGTCTGTGAATGGCCTTTGAAGATCATCTCCTCTGCTTCAGTT